>JAMZAV010001246.1:0-236899 GCA_024449915.1 Sweltsa coloradensis
TGCATGCGTGTGGTATATTTGCAATTTAAAATTCGCAGACCATATTGTATCTCCTTCATTTTCAGAGATCTCTTGGCATCGTCTAAAAGACCGGCGCACTCTTAATTCTCTTTGCTTATTACATAGAATTCTTCACTCGTCATCACTTTCGCGTTTCAACTTTTTATCCACCCATCATAGTAGAGACACCCGTGGCCATTCATCAAATCAACTTGTCCTCCCCATCCACAGAACTGCTATCTATGATAATTCGTTTACAGTGTCCGCTGCGCGGGAATGGAACCGTACCCCTAGTGTCGTCAGAGACTTGACAAATCTAGGGTCTTTCCACCAGGCTGCTCAACAATATCTAGAATATTGTCATTTTCATTGCTTAATATTAATGTATTTTAAACAACTTTATTGTTAATTTTATGTTTTTGTTACCTTTACATGATATGTGAAAATTACTATCAAGCCTATATTCCAGGATTGTATAAACCATTCAAATTTGATAGTTTCTCATGTCTGTGAAAATATTTTTGAAAGTGAAGAAATAGTATAATAGTGTAAAAATGTAAGACTATAATTTTCTCAAATGGTTTTTACTCGTGAAGTAATAGTATAGAAATAGTAAGGAATATAGTTTAACAATGTAAGACGGTAATATTTTTAATCATAAAAATGGTATTTTTATTGTTTATTATTATTTTATATATATATATTTTTTTTGACATTTGTAAGATTGAGGAGCATTTAGTGTTAAGTAAAATGAGTCTAGTGTATAAACTGGGTTCAAATAGTGTTTGAAGGTGTCATTCTTTTTTCTTATCATAAACTATCATAAATGTATATCATAACTATTTTATTGATCATGTAACCACGTTAGAGAAGGGAAATCCTTGACTCATAGATGTATAGTTTAAGTTTGTGTAGAATGTATTTTGTGAAAAATTGACATTATTGTACTCATTTGTGTGTTTATAAAGCTGGTTAGATGTAAGAAAAGGCCCCATGGCCTTAATCTTGCCAGCAAAAATAAAACTTGAATCAATCAATCAATCAATCCTCAACATCACCGTTGCACTTGGCAATAATATTCTCATGGAGTCTCTTCGTATTTTACTTTTCGCTGTTAAAATAGAATTTTGGTAAAGCAGGTTACAATATAATATTGTTTTACGAGAAAAATATATTCCAAAGGAATATGCTCTTCTCTTATTAGGAAGGTAACTTGAATCGACGCGTACTGTTTGGTCACCCCTACATTCGTATTCTTCCAAAAACAACTATCACGTTTAATAAATCCGACATATTTGTATAGTTTAAGGTTATAATTTTATATGTTTTGACTCCTAATGAGATAACGACCCATTGGAAGAAGATGCGTGTAGAAAAAGCCAGACGATGAACTCTTAAAAATAAATTTACTGTTATCGCAAGTAAAATTACGCCTTAACGTTTCAATACCAATAACATTGCAAATGACAAGCTATTATATTGCATGAGTGACTACCTTCTTGCTAATATTCAATAATATAGGAGATTATTTTATATCCAAAATAAATACATTTATCATGACATGCTTAATAGTAGCGCCGCAAAAATCATACTCGGAATAATAATATGACTTTTCTTTTCAACCAATAACATTGCAAATTTACACATAGATTCATTGCAGTAGTGAAAACCTCCATGCTAAATCTCGTTGTTTTATGTTTCAACCTTTTCTTCAAATAAATTCATTTGTCTTTCCGCGATGAAAAATCTCAAAGCACTCCGTAAATCAAACTTGCATTTTAGTAACATTTACGACCCTTACAAAAGTATGAAATTTTAAGGAGTGATGCAGGGTTCTTTTGGGTTCATGCCTGTAAAGTTTCGTTTACATCGGTTAATATCTTCTACCTCAAATAAATGCGTAGGTCTTGACGTGCGCTTAATGTACCTACACAGATATAAAAAATAAGTAAATTAAACTTGCATTAAAGAGCACTTACGCCCCTCACAAAAGTATGAAATTTAAAGTAGTGATGCAGTTTTTGTTTGGAATCATGCCTGTAAAGTTTCGTTTACATCGGTTAATATTTTCAACCTCAAATAAATTCGTAGGCCTTGACGCGCGCCAAATGTACACGGATCGGAAACAAAATATGTAAATTAAACTTGCATTTAAGAATGCTTACGCCCCACACAAATGTATGAAATTTTAAGGAGTGATGCAGGTTGCAGGTTTTTTTTGGGATCATGCCTGTGAAGTTTCGTTTGCATCGGCTAATATCTTCTACCTCAAATAAATGCATAAATCTTGACGTGCGCTAAATGTACACGGATCTGACGAATTTCTGTCACACGTGGGTTCGCAACTAATGACGTCATGAATTTGTTTTTGGTAGTATTTTATTAACAAACAATTTAAGCTTCAGGTTTGTAAGTTTCGTTGTGATAACGCAAAATTGATAGCAGACTTTTGATGAAAAACTATCGCGATGTGTAAAATGTCAAAATTTTACGGCTGACTAAACTTGCATTTAGGAACACTTACGCACTTACATACTTAAAATGTATGAAATTTTTAGGAGTGATGCAGTGTTCTTTTGTTATCATGCCTGTAAAGTTCAGTTGGCATTGGTTAATATTTTCTACTTCAAATAAATGCATAGGTCTTCACGCGCTCCAAATGTACACGGATACATACATACATAACATACATCTATAAACTTGGTGCAAACCTATAAGGCCGCATTCGCGCCCTAAAAAAATGTGTGAAAGGGTCATTACGCCGCGTCGCGTGCTTACACTTACTCTTGCGTGAGTTGGGTTCCACCTTCAATCTCACGTCTGCTTGTTGAAAGTGCGTTTACTCGTTGCCTCTCTATTTCGGGATTGTGTTTGAATGCCTTGACCAATGGCAATGGCGCTGGTCAGGTGTGCATCCTCTGCAACCTCGCTGGTACTTATTACAACCATGACGTCTACGGGTGGGGTGTGATTTTCACGTGATTGTGAGTGGTTGTGTTGATGACAGGAGTCCACGTTGCACTTAGTTTATAGCCATCGTCTCCGTTAAAGTTGTTGGGATTTTTCTTGATCTCTACTGCGCAATTAGTCTGGGCCAAAACGTGGGGTCGAACTAAGTACCCTGCTGGTGTCTCCAAACATGATCAGGTGGTTATGGTCACCAATGTGTTCCAACTCATGTTTGGCTATACTGCCGACTTTGTGTCGTAACCTTTAGCACAGTGAGCTTTGTGTTCTTTTATTCTCGTGGTGATGTTTTGCGCAGTTTGTCCGATATACACTTTTACCACATTTGCACGGGATTTAATACACACAGGCGGTCAGCTGCAGGGGGAAGTGGTCTTTTATCGGATTTAGTTTGTTTCTAATCATATTACAAGGTTTGTAAACCGGACGTATGTTGTGCTTGGCGAGAAGTCTGCCAATCCTGTCTGTGGCACGGTGAACGTGAAGATGCCCACTTAGGTTTAGCCTAGCTTTGATCAGCTCAGACCCCTTACAGCTCACACAAATACTATTTTTTTTTATACTCGGCCATACCCCCCCCCCCGTCTGCCAAGCCGTCAATTCGCACCCTGCACCGTAAAACAGACAGGATTGGCAGACTCATTGCCAAGCACAACATACGCCCGGTTAACAAACCCTGAAGCTAAAATATGATTAGAAATATTTAGGAACAATCTAAACCGATAACAGACCAGTTCCCCCTAGTGACCTCAGGGGTGGACGAAATCCCATGCAAATGTGGTAAATTATATATCGGTCAAACTGCGCACCAACCAACCACAGCAACCACACAGCAACCACAGCAAGGCACAGTCCGCACCTTAAGACAGGCGGAACTGCTAGGCAAGACGTGTTTCAACTACATGACACACCTGTTCAACCACAGCAAGGCACAGACCGCACCTAAGACAGGCGGAACTGCTAGGCAAGACGTGTTTCAACTACATGACACACATGTTCAACCACAGCAAGGCACAGTCCGCACCTAAGACAGGCGGAACTGCTAGGCAAGACGTGTTGTCAACTACACGACACACCAGTTCAACCACAGCAAGGCACAGTACCGCACCTAATGACAGACGGAACTGCTAGGCAAGACGTGTTGTGAACTACATGACACACCAGTTCAACCACAGCAAGGCACAGTCCGCACCTAAGACAGGCGAAACTGCTAGGCAAGACGTGGAGTGAACTACACGACACACATGTTCAACCACAGCAAGGCACAGTCCGCACCTAAGACAGGCGGAACTGCTAGGCAAGACGTGTTTCAACTACACGACACACATGTTCAACCACAGCTAGGCACAGTCCGCACCTAAGACAGGCGAAACTGCTAGGCAAGACGTGTTTCAACTACATGACACACATGTTCAACCACAGGAAGGCACAGTCCGCACCTAAGACAGGCGGAGCTGCTTGGCAAGACGTGTTTCAAACTACATGACTCACCTGTTCAACCACAGCAAGGCACAGTCCGCACCTAAGACAGGCGGAACTGCTAGGCAAAGACTTGTTGTCAACTACATGAAACACATGTTTAACCACAGCAAGGCAAAGTCCGCACCTAAGACAGGCGGAGCTGCTAGGCAAGACGTGTTTCAACTACACGACACACATGTTCAACCACAGCTAGGCACAGTCCGCACCTAAGACAGGCGGAACTGCTAGGGAAGACGTGTTTCAACTACATGACCCACCTGTTTCACCACAGCAAGGCACAGTCCGCACCTAAGACAGGCGGAGCTGCTAGGCAAGACGTGTTTCAACTACATGACACACCTGTTCAACCACAGCAAGGCACAGTCCGCACCTAAGACAGGCGGAACTGCTGGGCAAGACGTGTTTCAACTACATGACACACCTGTTCAACCACAGCAAGGCACAGTCCGCACCTAAGACAGGCGGAACTGCTAGGCAAGACGTGTTTCAACTACATGACACACCTGTTCAACCACAGCAAGGCACAGACCGCACCTAAGACAGGCGGAACTGCTAGGCAAGACGTGTTTCAACTACATGACACACCTGTTCAACCACAGCAAGGCACAGTCCGTGTTTCAACTACATGCACACCTGTTCAACCACAGCAAGGCACAGTCAGTGTTTCAACTACATGACCCACCTGTTCAACCACAGCAAGGCACAGTCCGCACCTAAGACAGGCGGAACTGAGGCAAGACGTGTGTAAAAACTTCATGACTCACCTGTTCCGCCACGGCAAGGCACAGTCCGCACCTAAGACAGGCGGAACTGCTATACAAGACGCGTTGATCGGAAGGTCGTAATGGTCCGTAGTTGATCTTCTTCACGATGGATCCGATTGCTGAACACCCCTCGTAGAAATCTACGTAGTCCTCTTCGATCGCTTCGTGAGGGCAGTGTCTGGTTTTCTCTTTTACCTTGATGATTTCTGGAATGTTTGTTCGCAACTCGTGACATTTCTGGGCCCTTCCCAATACCGGCGATCTCTCTCCGTAATCTAAACAGGTGGAGGAGACGATCGCGAGACTCATTAAACATCTCCTTAGCCACGGCATGATGTGTTGGCGCACGTCTCTTTCCCGTGTTAAAACAACGGCGATACGATGACAGACGAACAATGACATTTGATATGACATCTGTATATGATGTTGATTCGTTTATGTCTTTTATTTATGAATGTCAAAACTCTTTGCACATTGACCTGAATGCATTTGATACAATACTAGGGCGACGGTCGCTCGCCCACAGCCAAGCGCACGCGACTGCTAGTAGGCGATGACATAACTCAACCCTGTTTACTCCTACCCGAGTTGGGCGGGTTTCAGCTATCTGCACACGCCGTCCCGAAAGATTTACAATCTTGAAACTCGGTATATGACCTGACATGTGGTCCATGACATACAAAAAAAAATCAGACCGATCCGATAACCCGTTCTGTGTTAAAAAAAAGTGCGTAAAAATCGACTTAAATCATCCGGCTGGCTGGTTGGTTGGTTGGTTGATTGGTTGGTTGGTTGGTTGGTTGGTTGGTTGGTTGGTTGGGGTTGGGGGGGGGGATTCTGACAGAAAGGGATAAGAGCCTACAGAGTAAACGGTACTTCTTAGAAATAGGGAACTTGGACCACACTTAGATGTACCTCAGACTCAAATACTTCCGCCGAGAAACAAGCAATATTCTACCCCCAACACCCCCTAAATCATCCCCTAAAATTTAAATAATTCATAGCTCTTATCCAAAATTGAATTTTCAATCAAATTAGTTATTAAAATTATGTTCTAATGTGTTTTAACCCAATCGGCCTATTCTCATTATAGAAACCACATTTTGTCAACCCCCATCCATAATAGTTTATATTATTTTTACCTTGAATTCCAGCATACACCACGAAGCCACCTAATGAGTTATCATCATGAAATTTGACTTGATGGTACATAATAATATGAAAAATAATCCGCCGAGAGGCAAGCGATATTCCCCCCCCCCCCCCCCCCCCCCTCCCTAAAATTGGAATAATCCATAGCTCTAATCTAAAATTGATGTTTTATTCAAATTAGTTAATATAATTATGTTTTAATGTGTTTTAACATAATCGGCCTATTCTCATTTCCTAAACCACATTTTTTCAACCCCCATCTCTTATAGTTTATATAATTTTTAACCTTGATTTCCAGCATTCACCATGAAGGCACCTAATGAGTTATCAGAATGAAATTTTACATACTAATATGAAAAATAATTCGCCGAGAGACAAGCAATATTCCATCCCCAACACCCCCTAAATCATCCCCTAAAATTGGAATTATTCATAGCTCTAACCCAAAATTGAATAATTATTCAAATTAGTAAATTATGTTTTAATGTTTTTTAACCCAATCGGCCTATTCTCATTTCCTAAACCTCATTTTTTCAACCCCCATCCCTAAACGTTTATATAATTTTTACCATGAAGGCACCGAATGAGTTATCAGCATGAAATTTGGCATAATGGTACATAATAATATGAAACATAATAATCCGCCAGGAGGCAAGCGATATTTCACCCCCACTGTTCCCTACCACCTTTAACTTTGGTGAAAACGTTAGGTCGTATTTAATACAATTTTAATATTTTAATTGCTCATTCAAACTATGCATCAATGTGTTATAGTCCGGTCAACAAATCATTCACACAAAATCCCACGACGACAATAACCATAGGAAATTTAATAAAAACATTGTATATTACCAACTACAGATTGTAAACAAAAAAAAGATGGTATAGCTATTGTTTCTAGACAATCTGTTTTAAAGGCACTGTATCCACCTTTACATGTATTTCACATATTTCAAGCTTTGATTAGACGAGTGAGCGCAGCGAACGTAGTCTACAACGCTACTCGATCGGGCCTTGGTCGTGATTAATTCTGTGTGTTAAATGTTTGTTAAATGTCTGTCTGTCCGGTCCCATACGGCCGAACGGCCAAATAGACTGAGCTGAAATTTTAAACAGACATCCGTGACCAGGTAACTGAGAACTGCTAACAAAATGAGCACAATCTGTTGCGATTTAAACCTGCAAGAAATAAAAAACTGAAAAATACTTTGAAATGTATAGGGATTATTTTAACGACAATGGTTTTCATTTTGAAAAAATATTTTTTGTTTGTTATTTACCTGGCTGTGAAATGCCGTGTCCAAGGTTAATCGAATGTTGGACGTCAAGGTACCCCCAAATTCCGCTCGTAGATTGAGTAAACCTTGCAATATTTTCACGTATTTCGTACTGGCTATGTTTTCCATAGTATTGTCACAGATGATGGACTACACTGCGTTATATACATTTCAAAACATGTTAATAATTAAAAAATACAACCCAGAAATTACAAAAGCTTTCCCGACTATTGAACCCACGTTCTCACATTTCGGCTATAAGGGCGCTTTAGCCAACTCTACTAGGGAAACGCCAAAGTCGTTGTTAGACGAGTGAGAGAGTCATGTGTTGAGTACGCGGGAACATTTGCATTTAAGTTTGATTATAATATACGTATAAATAATAGGGTATTTAAGTTTAGGTCATAGTTTAGGCCATAATGCTCCACTGTAGCCTATGATAGGCTAGGGAGGCCTAAGGTAGGGGGAAGAAAAGGAATGTTAAAAAGTCGTTGTTAGACGAGTGAGAGAGTCATGTGTGGAGTACGCGGGAACATTTGCATAAAAGTTTGATTATAATATTCGTATAAATAATAGGGTATTTAAGTTTAGGTCATAGTTTAGGCCATAATGCTCCACTGTAGCCTATGATAGGCTAGGGAGGCCTAAGGTAGGGGGAAGAAAAGGAATTTTACCGGGTACTCAACACATGGCTACTCACTCGTCTATCAACGACTTTGGCGTTTCCCTTGTATGAAACAAACAACAAAAAGATGTGATATCCCCCCCAAATAGAAAAATTTGTAAAAAAAAAAAAACGCCAGCCAAACTCTTCTTCAAAAGTCTTCGGCTTTGAATGCTGTGAGATATTGAAGTTGAGCCAAGCATTTCATTCTTTCTCCCTAGTTTCGCATTGAAAAGAAAAAAGATCATTTCGCCTGTTGACGAGCGCCAAGCCAACCATTTTCGTGGTAAAAAAAGTAAAAATTTTATAATCAAAATCATAAAAAAATTACTTGGCCATTGAATTTGGTACGAGGACTCTAGAAAATCAATGGCGCTGCACTAGGTGTCAGCAATAGTAAGGGGATGAGCTATTAAAACACACGCATGCACACCCCCCACAATGAAGGTAAGGAGGAGCATAGAGTATATGATAAAACAGTCTCCTAGATACGGATAGAGGCTCTTACCGAGCTGAACCCAAAGTTGTGATTCCAAAGCACATGGAGAAGAAGTGAAGAGGAAGAACAACCACTCGCTGCCTACGCCTTTTGGATCTGCCTAGCCAGAGAGGACGAACGCAAGATTACTCACTGGCAGGAATCCCCAGCAATAAGGCAGAAGAAAGAAGATGACGTCCGGCCGGCCCTACTACGTCGGTTTTAACCCCGGTTTTTGAGTCACCTGGGGCAGTTTTGACTGCACAGGTCGTCCCAATTGTGGTGGGTTTATCCCGCTTTACCCTCCCACTGGCTTTTGAGTCGCCTGAGTGTCTGGACCAGCCCAACACGCTCACCCAGGTCTTCAAAATTAATTTATTTTCGTTTTTGTGGGTCAATCCCTCTTTGTGACCATGCATAACAACGTGCCCAGCACCGACGATGGCTGGAAGAAGGTCGAGACGCGCGATCAAGCGATCCACAAGCGTGCTCGTATCGAGGAACCCGAGAAAAAGAAGACTGTTGTTGCCCGTGCACCCCGCAAGACGCCAACAAAACAACAACAAAACGTGCAAATTGTTCTTCAGAACAAATTTTCACCTCTGGCCGATCCATCGGCACCTGGCAGCTCCAAGGAGCCGACAATGTGTGTACCGACGATATGGACACGCAGACAACCCCTCAACCAAAACGAATCCGTATACCACCGGTGGTGGTATACAAGTTTCCTGATTACCAGACTGTAATCAGATGCATGAAACCACTATGCAAGTCCGACTTCACAGTTGTGAACGCAAAGGAGTCACACAAGCTCAAGCTCACGTCCATAGACGACTACCGTGCGGTCACGACCGAGCTCAAGGCAAAAAATTGTCAATACCACACCTTCAACCCGTCCACGGGTAAAACCAAAAAGCACGTGATTCGAGGACTAAGCTCCACTCAAACAAAGGACGAGGTTATGGAGATGTTGACGGAGGAAGGGTATGAACCAAAACAAGTTTACCAATTTTCTCACTGGAGATAGCTCGAATGCATCCCGAGTCAAATTGCCTTTGTTTGTGGTGACCACATTGGCTTCCCAAGGCAAAAACATCCTACATATGACGCGTCTCGGACACGTTGTGGTGCGGAGTGGAGCATTTTAGAGGTCCAAAGGGTCCTCAAATGTGCTTCAACTGCCAAGCCTTTGGTCATTCGTCTGCCTTTTGTAACAAAGCGACAAAATGTTACAAATGCGCGCAGGCCCAGGCTGGAACAGAATGCCCCAAGGATAGGTCGTCACCAGCCACATGTGCCAACTGTGGCGGAGATCACCCCGCCTGCTCGAGGCGATGCCCGACGTACAAGGCAGCCGTAAAGCACTACCGCCTTCCAAACGGCGCCGCTAACAAAACGTGTCAACAAACACTCGCCCAATCAAGCAACAAAGGCTTCTCCACCTGCAAGAAACACAGGTCCCGAGTTTTCGTTTGCACAGACGGAGTTCCCACAACTGAAGGTTACTCAGCGTAACCAATACGAACAGATTCCGACACCTAACCCGGCACTTCCACCAAAAAGTTTCACAAATCATCCATCTTACTCTGATCCGACACCATACCAGAGAAAGATACCGAATCACCATGGGAAATGGTGCTGTACTTTGCACGGCAAGTTGCAAAGCACAAACCTGAAAATCAATATATTCAACACATGGTAGGCTTTCTTACCGTGTTTGCACAAGAACAAATAACCAAAAATGGCAGTCCCTAAACCAAATAGCATTCACATTATGGCATGGAATGCCAATGGCGGAGTAAAAGTAAAGACACCCGAACTTCTTGATTTCATGAGAACTCATGATGTTCACGTCTGTTTAATATCTGAAACGCACCTGCGACCTGAGGTAACTTGGAAAGTGGCAAACCACAAAGTCTATCGAACAGACAGGCCTCAGGATGTGACCAAAACAGAGCGCACCAGAGGAGGGGGTACTGCAATCTTGGTGAACTCGCTCATTAGCCATTTTCAAATACCAACCCCTGCACGCCTCACTGACGTGGAGGCTACAGCTATAGAAGTCCTCCTTCCAAGTGGCCCTCTTCAAATCCTCTCTGTTTATAGAAACCCGTCGGGTACTTTCTCCGCGCGTGACCTCGATGCACTGACTTCTTGTATCAACCCAAGGATCATTGCTGGCGACCTAAATGCGAAACATCCCTCGTGGAGCTCTAGGGTTTCAAACACAAGAGGTGATGCCCTCTATGCACACTGTCTGTCCCGAGATAGTAGTTGTTGAACCCTCGTCTCCCACATTTCGGCTATAAGGGCACATTAGCCAAGTAGACTAGAAAAACGCCAAAGTCGTTGTTAGACGAGTGAGCGAGTCATGTGTTAAGTACCCGGGAACGCATTTAAGTTTGATATTTATATTGGTATAAATAATAGGGTTTTTAAGTTTTGTTGGTATAAGGGCGCGTCAACTGTAAGGTCATAATGCGCCACTCTAGCCTATGACAACCTAGGGAGGTCTCAGGTAGTGGGAAGAAAAGTATTGTTACCGGGTACCAAACACATGGCTCACTTACTCGTTTAACTACGACTTGGGCGTTTCCCTAGGTATTTATGAAATTAACAGGACTGAGTATAGTCTTGAATTTGGGCGAATTATGAGGAAAAGTGGGCGGGTGTAGTAAGACCCAAGTGTGCTGGACAAAATTATTGAAAATAATTTTGTTATTGGTTGCCCTTGTCACTTGGTTTATGCCTCAAAAGTAGACTGTGGCGCAGCAGAGCCCTAGCGGTAGAATTGAGTCAACTGGGAAGGTGTCATGTGCTACGGGAAATGGCTGGTAAAAATGCGGATTAAAACGCACGAGGCAACAAAATAATCATTTAATCGCTATTGGGATGAGCGTAGCGAGCGTAGCGAGCGAAGCGAAAACTTCAATTTCACTGACCCCTCAAAAAATTTTAGCTCCAATGTCTTTTTTTTGTCTATTTGTTCGCACGATTCCGGGCCAACGGCATAAGTGATCTTGATGAAAATTGAAGGATTGAAGGGGACTTTCGAAATCTCTGATCTTAGACGTGCCACGTTTTTGGGTACAATCGAAGAAATATTTCTCATAAATATTGCACTTTTACGATTTGTTTTGATTTTTAATACAATATTTTCGTGACATTTGGGCCGTTTCTGACCAAACGGGTGGGGCTACAAAGTTCATATTTTACATGGACATTAAGGTTATGTGATGTAGTACCTTGTGAAAAAAAAAGTTAAAAAAATAAACCCAGAATCCATAAAATAAACGTACTTTTACGATTTTTTTTCGATTTTTAGTGCGAAATTTTCGTGACATTTGGTTGATTCTTACCAAACGGGTGGGGCTACAACGTTCATATTTCACATGGACATTAAGGTTATGGTGATGCTGTACCTTTTGAAAGAAAAAGTTGAAAAAGTTAACCAGAATCCATAGAATAAAGGTTTTAATATGAGATTTTTTTATGTTTATAATATTAACAAGTAACAATAGAAACTTGACAACAATCACCTAGCAAGCATCAAGCACAAAAAGCTTTTGCAAAGGAAAAGTGGTCCCGCGCAAACTAATAACTTACAAAAAAGCTCATCCTTCAACGCGGCGGGTCTTAAGCGTTTTCCTAGTTGTACAAGAATGGTACTACTAGCAAGTGGAAGTATTTGTTGTGTTGTAAGATGTGGTGACTGATATGAGAGCAAGCAAAACCCTAGCATTTATCAACTGGTCTTCTAATTAACAGATGAAATAGACGGGTTTAATTTAAAAGACTGGAGTAAACTTTAATTTTAATAAATAGGGTGTATCTGGGTGCGTGGAAGCGCACCGGGCCAAGCCACGCGCGGCTCCACTTCCACTAAGCGCCTATTACCGCACGCCTACATTAGCATTTAACAAGGTGTTTCCGACGCGAAACGGTGGGAGATAGAAACCTGCAACTTGCTTCAATCGATGGGCTTTTACTATGAGATGACCCATTTTAAGTTTCATCCCGATCTGCTGATGCGTCTAGAAGTTATTGAGACGTCAAGATCGTTCAAAAATACTTTCTTCTTCAGTTAGGTGGGTGGCTGGCTGGCTAACTAATCAAACGTATCAGTATGTGAGCCCTCAATGGATAATGCTAGAGAAGCCAAAATTTGCACCAATGTCTGCAATCATCTCAGTGGCCATGTGCTTTACAAACAGTAATTGGATTAGATGACCGGAAGCTTAGATAATGCAAAAATAACAAATTATTTAATTCGTGTTTTGGTAAGAAACGGATTGGCATAGAGTTACAGAATGACGTGTTGGTTTGTGGGTCCTCAATGGATAATGTTTGAGAAGCCAAAATTTGCACCGATGTCAGTCATCTCAGTGGCCATTTGCTTTACAAATGGTAATTGGATTAGATGACCGGAAGCTGAGATAATAAAAATATAAAAATTATTTCATTCGTGTTTTGCTGAGAAACGGATTGGCGTAGGCCCCCAATGGATAAAATTTGAGGTGCCAAAATAATAAAGCTTAATTAATAATCTGATCTTTATTTTAGTTGACATTTTGAGGTGCATACGAGTGGTGGTCTAAACAATAAATAGGTATATTTGTGTTATTAATTTACTAGGAAAACGCTAAAGTCCCGAAGCGTTGATGGATGGGCTTTTTTGTAAGTTTTTAGTTTGCGTAGGACCACTATTCCTTTGCAAGTGCTTTGTGAATGCATTGTAGGTGATTGTGGTTTAGTTTCTATGGTAACTTGTTAATTGTTATTATAAACCTAAAAAAAAACTCATATTAAAACCTGTATTCTATGGATTCTGGCTAACTTTTTCAACTTTTTCTTTCAAAAAGCAATACATCACCATTACCTTAATGTACACGTAAAATATGAACGTTGTAGCCCCACCCGTTTGGTCAGAATCGGCCCAAATGTCACGAAAATATCGCACTAAAAATCGAAAAAAATCGTAAAAGTACGATATTCATAAGAAATATTTCTTCGATTGTACCCAAAAACGTGGCAAGTCTAAGTTCAGAGATTTCGAAGGTCCCCTAAAATTTTCATCAAGATCGCAAATGCCGTTTGCCCGGTAGAGAGCGAACAAACAGAAAAAAAAAGAAAAAAAAACACCCGAGCTAATTTTTCTGGGGGGTCAGTGAAATTGAAGTCTTCGCTTCGCTCATCCAATAACTGCGATGCTCAAACCTTCTAATATTAATGAGTGAAATTTTATTTTGAATCATTGTAATAAAGTAATTTCCTCTACTTGAATGCTAACATCCATACCGTGTAAGTTCTTCTAGGAAAACGCTAAAGTCCCGCCGCGTTGATGGATGAGCTTTTTAAAGTTTTTAGTTTGCGTGGGATATCTTTACTTTTGCAAGTGCTTTGTTTTTCTGCCTACGCATTGTAGGTGATTGTTGTCAAGTTTCTATTGTTACTTGTCAATTGGTATTTTTTACCGTAAAAAACTTATATTTAAAAGTTTTATTTCTATGGATTCTTGCTAACATTTTCAATTTTTCTTTCAAAAGGTACTACATCACCATGACCTTAATGTCCATGTATAATATGAACGTTGTAGCCCCACCCGTTTGGTCAGAATTGGCACAAATGGCACGAAAATATCGCACAAAAAGTCAAAAAACTGATATTAAAAGCTTTATTTCTATAGATTCTGGCTAACTTTTTCAACTTTTTTCTTTCAGAAAGAAATACATCACCATTACCTTCATGTCCATGTGAAATATGAACGTTGTAGCCCCACCCGTTTGGTCAGAATCGGACCAAATGTCACGAAAATATCGCACTAAAAATCGAAAAAAATCGTTAAAGTACGATATTCATGAGAAATATTTCTTGGATTGCAGGCAAAAACGTAGCAAGTCTAAGTTCAGAGATTTTGAAGGTCCCCTCCAATTTTCATCAAGATCGGATATGCCGTTTGCCCGGTAGATAGCGAACAAACAGACAGAAAAAAAAGAAAAAAAACACCCGAGCTAAATTTTTTGGGGGGTCGGTGAAATTGAAGTCTTCGCTTCGCTCATCCAAAAAGAATAATATACCATACAAAAATGCAAAAACTTGCAAAAAAAAAGGCCAAGCCGAAAACGAGGAAAACACAAGTGGCTCAACTGCATAAAATGGTGAGATCTAGAAGTGTGGCCAAGCCCATTATTTTGTTTAAAACTAGGAAAACGATAAAGTCCCGCCGCGTTGATGGATGAGCTTTTTAAAGGTTTTAGTCGCGTGGGATATCTTTACTTTTGCAAGTGCTTTGTTTTGCTGCCTCCGCATTGTAGGTGAATGTTGTCAAGTTTCTTTTGTTTCTTGTCAATTGGTATTATTTACCGTAAAAACTTATATTAAAAGCTTTATTTCTATGGATTCTGGCTAACTTTTTCAACTTTTTCTTTCAAAAGGTACTACATCACCATTACCTTAATGTCCATGTGAAATATGAACGTTGTAGCCCCACCCGTTTGGTCAGAATTGGCCCAAATGGCACGAAAATATCGCACAAAAAATCAAAAAACTTATATTAAAAGCTTTATTTCCATAGATTTTGGCTAACTTTTTCAACTTTTTCTTTTAAAAAGCAATACATCACCATTACCTTAATGTCCATGTGAAATATGAACGTTGTAGCCCCACCCGTTTGGTCAGAATCGGCCCAAATGTCACGAAAATATCGCACTAAAAATCGAAAAAAATCGTAAAAGTACGATATTCATGAGAAATATTTCTTCGATTGTACCCAAAAACGTAGCAAGTCTAAGTTCAGAGATTTTGAAGGTCCTGTCAAATTTTCATCAAGATCGCATATGCCGTTTGCCCGGTAGAGAGCGAACAAACAGACAAAAATACAAAAAAACAAAAACAAAAAAAAAAAACAAAAAAAAAACACCCGAGCTAAATTTTTTGGGGGGTCAGTGAAATTGAAGTCTTCGCTTCACTCGCTTCGCTCGCTACGCTCATCCAAATAATAAATATATTTATTAATTATAGAATAAATTAATAATACATCAATATCCATATTATTACCTAACTACTAGGAAAACGGTAAAGTCCCGCCGCGTTGATGGATGAGCTTTTTTTGTAAGTTTTCAGTTTGCGTAGGACCACTTTTCCTTTACAAGTGCTTTTTTATGCATTGTAGGTGATTGTTGTCAAGTTTCTATTGTTACTTGTTAATTGTTTTTATAAACATAAAAAAAAAACTCATATTAAAACCTTTATTCTATGGATTCTGGAGAACTTTTTCAACTTTTTCTTTCATAAAGCAGTACATCACGATTACCTTAATGTCCATGTGAAATATGAACGTTGTAGCCTAACCCGTTTGGTAAGAATCGGCCCAAATGTCACGAATATCGCACTAAAAATCGAAAAAAAATCGTAAAAGTACGATATTCATAAGAAATATTTCTTCGATTAATTGTACCCAAAAATGTAGCAAGTCTAAGTTCAGAGATTTCGAAGGTCCCCTCAAATTTTCATCAAGATCGCATATGCCGTTTGCCCGGTAGAGAGCGAACAGACAGAAAAAAAATAAAAAAACACCAGAGCTAACTTTTTTGGGGGGTCGGTGAAATTGAAGTCTTCGCTTCGCTCATCCAATAATTATGAAATAAAAAATATTAACAAAAATAACATAAAACATTAATTAATAAATTTATTGAACCATTTACATGTAGAAATATCAAAATTAACAGACGCCATTCAAAATTAAATGCTTGGTCGATGGATTTGGATTGGTTATGTTTTGGTTAGTCAGTAACGACAACCAAGTTAAAAATTCATCGACCAAGAATTGAATTTTGAATTGCGTCTGTTAATTTTGATATTTCTACATGTAAATGTTTTAATAAATGTTTTAAATGTTTTATATTATTTATATTAATATATTTACTTCAGAATTATAGTTAGACTAGGGAAACGCCAAAGTCGTTGTTAAACGAGTGAGTGAGCGAAGTGTTGAGTACCCGGGAACATTCCCTTTCCTCCCATATACCTAAGGCTGGATCTAGCCCAGTAAGGGGAATGATACCGGGTACTATACTCATGGCTCACTCACTCGTTTAACAACGACTTTGGCGTTTCCCTAGTTATTTAAATTGAACATTTAAATTGCGAATCGTGTTCAAAAAGTATTAGCGTGAAATTAGTGACACATTAACAAAATTTCAAGATAAAACAAAATCACATAATTTTTATTTCCCATTTAACACCCCTCAAAAATAATATGTGGGTGAAAAAATATAAAAAAAGTTCTATCCAACGGGCATCGAACCCCGACCGTCCGTGCGGTAGGCTAAATGCTTACTACTATGCCATGCCAGCCACGTACATTATGTCCCGCTAGCTGCTACTAAACAAATGCTATCGATATTTAAAAAAATCACATTTTTATTTATTGTAGGATTAAATCGCAATGGATCTAGCTGATTTTGTTAGCAGTTCTCAGTAAACTCGTACTGGATGTATGTTTAAAATTTCAGCCCAATCTGTTCAGCGGTTCGGCTGATTTTCGACGTACAGACAGACAGACAGAATCACAGAATGAGAGCCGTTTGAGTTGAATGGAGACACTCGGTCGCTCCGCTCCCTCGTTTAATAACTAGGGAAACGCCAAAGTCGTTGTTAAACGAGTGAGTGAAACATGTGTATAGTACCCGGTATCATTCCCCATACTGGGCTAGATCCAGCCTTAGGTACTCTTAAGTTTTTTTTTTCTTTTTCAAGGTAACACTTGGCTCACACACTCGTTTAACATCGACTTTGGCGTTTTCCTAGTTTAAATTGAACATTCCATTTGCGAATCGTGTTCAAAACGTATTAGAGTGAAACATTTACAAATTTCCAAGATAAAACAAAATCACCTAATTTTTATTTCACATTTCACATCCCTCAAAAATAATATGTAGGTGTAAAAATATAAAAAAAAGTTCAAAACTAACGGGAATCGAAACCCAACCCTCCGTGCGGTAGGCTCTATGCTTACCACTATGCCATGGCAGACATGTAGAGCTCGTCCTGCTAGCAGCTACTAAACAAATGGTATCGATATTTTAAAAAATCAGGGATTAAATCGTAATGGATCTAGCTGATTTTGTTAACAGTTCTCAGTAAACTCGTGCCGGATGTCTGTTTAAAATTTCAGCGCAATCTGTTCAGCGGTTCGGCTGATTTTCGATGTACAGACAGACAGAATCACAGAATGAGAGCCGTTTGAGTTGAATGGAGACACTCGGTCGCTCCGCTCCCTCGTTTAACTATGTACTAGGGAAACGCCAAAGTCGTTGTTAAACGAGTGAGTGAACCAAGTGTTGAGTACCCGGGAACATCCTCTTTCCTCCCCTATACCTAAGGCTGGATCTAGCTCAGTATGGAGAATTATACCGGGTACTCAACACATGGCTTACTCACTCATTAAACAACGACTTTGAGTTTTTAGTTTAAATTGAACATTCAAAATGCAAATCGTGTTCAAAACGTATTGGTGTGAAACATTAACAAATTTCCAATATAAAACAAATTCACCTAATTTTTATTTCCCATTTAACACCCCTCAAAAATAATATGTGGGTCTAAAAATATAAAAAAGTTCCACCCAACGGGTATCGAACACTAACCCTCCGTGCGGTAGGCAACATGCTTACCAATAGGCCATGCACGCCACGTAGTTGTCGTCCCGCTATAGCTGCTACTAAACAAATGCTTTCGATATTTAAAAAATCACATTTTTATTTATTGTGGGATTAAATCGCAATGGATCTAGCTGATTTTGTTAGCAGTTCTCAATAAACTCGTACCGGATGTCTGTTTAAAATTTCAGCCCAATCTGTTCAGCGGTTCGGCTGATTTTCGACGTACAGACAGACAGACAGAATCACAGAATGAGAACCGTTCGAGTTGAATGGAGACACTCGGTCGCTCCGCTCCCTCGTTTAATAATACTAGGGAAACGCCAAAGTCGTTGTTAAACGAGTGAGTGAGCCATGTGTATAGTACCCGGTATCATTTCCCATTCTGGGCTATATCGTGCCTTAGGTATATGGGAGAAAAGGCGATGTTCCAGGTACTCAACACTTGGCTCACACACTCGTTTAACATCGACTTTGGGGTTTTCCTAGTTTAAATTGAACATTCAACAATGCGAATCGTGTTCAAAACGTATAAGAGTGAAACATTAACAAATTTCCATGATAAAACAAAATCACCTAATTTTTATTTCACATTTCACATCCCTCAAAAATAATATGTAGGTGTAAAAATATAAAAAAGTTCAAAACTAACGAGTAGGCCCTATCGAACCCCAATCCTCCGTGCGGTAGGCTCTATGCTTACCACTATGCCATGGCAGACACGTAGAGTTCGTCCCGCTAGCTGCTACTAAACAAATGGTATCGATATTTTAAAAAATCGGGGATTAAATCGCAATGGATCTAGCTGATTTTGTTAACAGTTCTCAGTAAAGTCGCGCCGGATGTCTGTTTAAAATTTCAGCGCAATCTGTTCAGCGGTTCGGCTGATTTTCGACGTACAGACAGACAGAATCACAGAATGAGGGCCGTTTGAGTTGAATGGAGACACTCAGTCGCTCCGCTCCCTCGTTTAAAAATTAATTTATTATATAATTTATAATTTATATATTTATTATTTTAAACAAAATAATGGGCTTGGCCCCACTTCTAGATCTCACCACTTTATGCAGTTGAGCCACTTGTATCTTCCTCTTTTTCGGCTTGGCCCCTTTTTTGAAAACTTTTGTATTTTTTTTGTGGTTATAGGAATACTAGAGATAGAGGGATAACTATTCTACTAGGGAAACGCCAAAGTCGTTGTTAAACGAGTGAGTGACCCATGTGTATAGTATCCGTTATCATGCCCCATACTGGGCTAGATCGAGCCTTAGGTATATGGGAGAAAAGCCGATGTTCCCGGGTACTCAACACATGGCTCACTCACTCGTTTAACAACGACTTTGGAGTTTCCCTAGTTATTTAAATTGAACATTTAAAATGCGAATCATGTTCAAAACGTATTAGCGTGTAACATTACCAAATTTCCAAGATAAAACAAAATCACCTAAGTTTTATTTCCCATTTAACACCCCTCAAAAATAATATGTGGGTGTAAAAACATAAAAAAGTTCGAACTAATGGGTTTCGAACCCCAACCTTCCGTGCGGTAGTCTGAATGCTTACCAATAGGCCATGCAAGCCACGTAGTTATCGTCCCACTAGCTGCTGCTAAACAAATGCTATAGATATTTTAAAAATCACATTTTTATTTATTGTAGGATTAAATCGCAATGAATCTAGCTGATTTTGTTAGCAGTTCTCAGTAAACTCGTACCGGATGTCGTTTAAAATTTCTCAGCCCAATCTGTTCAGCGGTTCGGCTGATTTTCGACGTACAAACAGACAGACAGAACCACAGAATCAGAGCCGTTTGAGTTGAATGGAGACACTCGGTCGCTCCGCTCCCTCGTTTAACTAGGCGGCGTTCGAATCAAGTACAGAGTATGCCCTGCGTTACAATCAGATTATGATTAGGCTACATTACGTTAGTGGAAACTCAAAGTTTAGCTAGACCTGCATGTAGGTCTAAAATTGCAAGTCATGATTCATGAATATTGTATTAAAACCTTCATCGACAATAATTAATAGAGATCATGGCATGCAATGCAAAGCCTTATTGACATTACTTAAATTAGACTGAACATTGGACACATATGCCCAGGTAGGCCTACACACATACCTACACATGGTTGGGGTGACTCCTATGCTCCCCCCCTCATTTTGCGACATAACCAATAGTATAAGTAAATTACGATTTTTATGGGTTAAGAATACTAGTCGTTTTGAGTGACACCAATCACATAGCCGTGCCCACAACCACCCCCCAATAATAACCCCCTTCCATCGCTCTGCTACGCCCTTAGAAGTAATTAATGTTTATGAAGAGTGCACTAACGACATATTTCCAGCATTAACTTAGACTAATGATGCAGTAATGTTCACCCTAGAATTTGATTAAAAAATCACAAAATTTGTGGGACCTATAGTTCCCCCCTCCCTGAAGTAATTTGAGAATAGGGTATCGAAATAAGAGTGCACTATAAAAATAACTATTGTATGCAAAACAATCACTGACAATATACATTAAGGGATTTTCAAGCTTTCTCGGTTATACACATTCAAGACTACTTTTTCGGGTAGACCGAGTAAGTGTAGGCAAGTTATTAATAAATTACCTTGAAACACCAACGTTTCGTGGACGCTGTGCATAATGGAAACGTTGGTGTTTCCAGGTAATTTATTAATAACTTGCCTACACTTACTCGGTCTACCCGAAAAAGTAGTCATGAATATGCACTAATGTTTACAACTAAAATGGATTCATACTATAAAAGGGTTTCGTCACGTAATTTGACGATATCTTTAGAAATATGTGTGTGTACTAATGTATGTTTGTGTTCACAAACAAACGATTTGAGATAGCAACTCCTCCCCCCCCCCCCCCCCCCTTCCCGCATAAATTTGAGTGTATCTTTGGAAATACTTGTGCACTAAAACGATGCATTAATGTCCACTATTGAAATGGTATCAAAACGATATGAGTTGACTCCTTCAAGATAGCCCCCCCCCTGCCGATTTAATTTCAGTATATTACTCTTGAAATAATTATGCATAAACGAAACCTTTTTTTTTTTTTTTTATTGTTTCTTGTCAATTGG
The DNA here is from genome assembly GCA_024449915.1 of Sweltsa coloradensis. NCBI lineage: Eukaryota > Metazoa > Arthropoda > Insecta > Plecoptera > Chloroperlidae > Sweltsa > Sweltsa coloradensis. The sequence continues at coordinate 21,542 of JAMZAV010001246.1, forward strand.
TATTATTTACCGTAAAAAACTTATATTAAAAGCTTTATTTCTATCAATTCTGGCTAGCTTTTTCAACTTTTTCTTTCAAAAGGTACTACATCACCATAACCTTAATGTCCATGTATAATATGAACGTTGTAGCCCCACCCGTTTGGTCAGAATTGGCCCAAATGGCACGAAAATATCGACAAAAAATCAAAAAACTTATATTAAAAGCTTTATTTCTATAGATTCTGGCTAACTTTTTCATTTTTTTCTTTCAGAAAGCAATACATCACCATTACTTTAATGTCCATGTGAAATATGAACGTTGTAGCCCCACCCGTTTGGTCAGAATCGGCCCAAATGTCACGAAAATATCGCACTTAAAATCGAAAAAAAATCGTAAAAGTACGATATTCATGAGAAATATGTCTTCGATTGTACCCAAAAACAATACACCTCTAAGTTTAGAGATTTCGAAGGTCCCCTCCAATTTTCATCAAGATAGGGTATGCCGTTTGCCCGGTAGAAAGCGAACAAACAAACGGGGAAAAAAAAAAAAAAAAAAAACACCCGAGCTAAATTTTTTGGGGGGTCGGTGAAATTGAAGTCTTCGCTTCGCTCATCCAATAATTTTTTAAACGATCATTTAAGTGTAGTGTTGTGCTATAGATCACGTGGTAAAAAAAAAAATTGGGGTTTTTAGCCCCTTTTAGCCCACCATGACATTCGGCCTCCCCGCCTGGCACCCAACCACCATTGAGAACACTACCAAGCTTGAGAGGGTTCAGAGAAGGGCATTGCATTTTATACATGGCCGTAACCTCCTCCCACCCTGTAACCAGAAGCCGGTTATGCCAATGACCATGCACCTGCAGTACACCGACCAGGTGTTTTTTTTAAATGCCTAAGCGGCGCTACTATTTTGACGTGTGCGCGCGCATCATCCAGGGCCGCGTGTTGAGAGCGACGATAGTAGGCACCCCCGCCTCCAACCCCCTCCGGCCAAAGGAGTGCTCGACCGACGTGCTTTTTCTTTCTGGGTCCCTGCCGCCCGCCCTCAAAGACTGCCCAGTATGTCATTTCACTTCCCTGTACAAGGAGCACTTGTGGGAGATCCCGAGATCCAACTACATGTGCCGTGTAAGTTTCAAGTGCTTTAGCAAGGATCTTCGCGGCACGAGATTTGTACAGACTTCAAGTGTTTTAGCAAAATATTTGCTGGCGTCGACGCCGTTTCTTGTTGTTAAAAAATGTAATAACAAGGATAAACAATAAAATAACAAGCATCGTTATGTACATTACTTCTTAGCTGAAATTCAATAGGGGAGTGTGTGTGGGGGGGGGGGGGCAACTTGATCTACCCCAATTACACTTCATCCTTCAGAAGGGAATTTCCAAAGGCTAGTGCAGAACTCATTACCTAGCCTTCATCCATCATAATGACAAAACAAAACTTTTCATTAGGATTGCTGGTGGCGGTTTTTGTTCCGACACCCTCCCTAATGAAGTCTCGAGCGTTCTGTATGACCTTCATATCTTGCTTATCATTGAATTAAAAGTAATATAATAATTTGTATTGTTCTTTTTTTGTAAATGTTATATTATGGAACCAAAGCATCATTTGCCATTTGCTATTACTTTTATTTGATTATGTTGGCATGACATTTTACTTTTAGTACGTATCGTAAACAGTAGGAAATAAATAAGAGTCATTGTCGGGCTAGCATTAAAATAATTTGTTGTCAGGCTAGATTTATGATCTAGTAATAAACCATATCTCATTTAAAAATCAGAATAGCCACCGGCAAATATTTTGCATGCATCATGCTGGTGTAGGCCATCTCTAACATTTCTTTTCACACTTCATCAGTCGTCTTATTTGTTTATTTACTTTTAGAATAATTATGAAATTTTTGCATGTGTTATTAATTCATTATTGATAAGGAACAATGCAATAATTTTAATAATATTTTATTGATTTTGGCCGTGCACTTGCCGCATTCTAGCCTCCTCGGCGAGAAAGTACAAACAAGTTAACAAAGTAATAAAATTAATATTATTTTAGCCACATCTACAATATTTTCCTTTATTTAAGTGTTAATGTTCGTATAAAAGTTTCCCCTTTCCCATTAAACCAGTAATAAAGTGCGCAAAGTAATATTTATGTGCAGCAATGTAGCAGGATCCTATGGTTTACACCAGCCATTTTCAAATCTGAACACAAAATTCTCCCGGGTGCCACTTGGGAACGACGGTGTATACTTCGGAGCACGTAGTTATTTATAATAGGATCTTTGCTTCGGAGGCCTTTAGGACAGCATTTATTGCTGGTCGGAGAAATTTTCGGATGGGGAGCAAGCTATTCAGTCAGTTGCCAGTTGATCATCCCACAGTTCACTTCGGGCGCATGACGCACCACACACCGATGTCGATGTCGTCACCCGGGCCGCGCGTCAATGCACAACCAGTGTCTCGAACAAACCCTTGAGAATAAAGACACGGGCTTTTTCTCCAAATCAAAATTAATTAGCAACGCGATTAAAGAACTTAGTGTTCAATTAGTTACATTTAAAGACTAAATCATTATCCCAGAAATTGCAAAAATGTTGAGTCAAGGTGTTCGTAGACCTCATTTATGCCACCTTACTTTTGGCAGCAACATATCACAATAAATTCCGTGGATAATTACGTTGACTGTTGGTATTTAATGAATGGTAATGTAATTAATGAAGGACATATTGGTAGATAGATAAATCAATTATTTAACTTATTTACAATTAATAATTGTGTGAAAAGGAGGTGACCACGGTTTCTAAATTCCGTTGAGATCCTTTTACCACACCTCACAGTTGGAAATAATAATTAGGGTAGGTCGGAGTAATAAGGACACCCGACTTATAAGGCCACTCGCCTGTATCTTCGTTGCTAGTGAATATTTTTTGTCGATTCCACTGCTAGAGTGTATAGCTACTCCATCTGACCACAACGGTGAAAACTACATGCAATTACGGCCAATAGAACAGTTTTGACAGCTGTTTGATTGTCATCCGCGTTTCTCAGGCGGTGTTTTATAAGAAACGGAAGGTAAGAAAAAAATCTTTTTACGGACATGAATAGTGATAGATATTAAATATATACTTTATATTGAAGGTTAGTTATTCAAGTATATGATAGAAGAATTTTTTTCGATTAAATACATTTTGAATTGAAATATGACTAGGATTATCACAAACGTGCTGTTTTGGTAAAAAGGCCACTGACATAACCTCACAATGAAGATCAACATTACTGTCGACTTACTTGAAAGCTCATTGTTGGAGTAAACCCTAGGCCTAATTTTATGCCCGTTGTTGGCAGAGTAGTCAGAAAAATTGTCCTAATAAAATTATTCTTAAATTTTTAAATTTAAAAAAAAAAAATCATGAATCCCTAAATTTACTTCCTGTTGAGTATATGATGGCACTGACAACATGCCCAAAGTAAATAAAATATGTCAAATACCATAGGCAATAATAACAAAGCTATAAATATGTTGGAAATGGATTTTATATCATTATAAACACATAAAATATAAAATGGCCTTATTATCAACACGTGCTTTTAATAAGGCCACTTTACACAATATTATATTATAATTAGTTTTAGACAATATCCTAATTTCTAAAAAATGTTGTTTAGTTTATTGTATAACCAATGCCTTGAATATTATTATGCCCTGAAAGTTTTGAGCCTCTACCTCTTCCCACTTAAATTTTATAAAATAAAATTCCTTAGGGTGGCCTTATTACTTCAACTTACTTATGTACAATATTTACATCGTTTATCTCGAATATTATACATATACAATGCAATATCATATATTGTAGGCTTTCACGACCCGTAGATGACTTATGTATGATCACCAGTGCCTCATTATCGACACGACGAAACAGCCCAGTGATCATACATAAGTCAATGTCATATTGTTTACATATTTTAAAAAAATCAGAGCACACAATTAGGTAAGCATGAACCCTTGATATTGCACATAGCCCCTACAACAGAAAAATAACCAGTACATTTTTGCATTCAAAATACGAACAGGACAATTATGATGAAATACCCTTGGAATGTCATACTATGGAGTTGAACTAGGAAAACGCTTTAGTCCCGCCGCGTTTTTGGATGAGCGTAATTGGTGCATTGAGCTGACATGTGTAATGCGGATTTTCTGTTGTTCTGTGAAAAAATGATTACTAAGTTGAAGATTTTTTAAAATTAATTTAAATTAAATTAAAAATAAACTTTAATTTTTAATTTTTTCAATTAATCGTAATTTAAAAAAAGAAAAAAATCGTAAAATTGCGATTTTCATAAGAAATAATTATTCGATTGCGCTCAAGTTATACACGAATATATTAATACATAAAATTAAGGTTCTGTGAAAAAATCATTACAATAAGATAAAGCATGTAGGTATTATAAGTCAAAGAATTGTTTTAAAAAAAGAAAAAAACCGTAAAATTACAATTTTCATGAAAAATAATTTTTCGAGTGCGCTCAAATTTGAATGAAATGCCAAGTCGAAAATATGGGATTAATTTTTGGATGAGCGAAGCGAAGACTTCAATTTCACTGACCCCCAAAAAATTTAGCTCGGGTGTTTTTTTTTTGTTTTTTTGTTTTTTGTTTTTTTGTTTGTTTGTTTTTCTGTCTGTTTGTTAACTCTCTACCAGGCAAACGGCATATCCGATCTTGATGAAAATTTGAGGGGACCTTCGAAATCTCTTAACTTAGAGGTGTATTGTTTTTGGGTACAATCGAAGAAATATTTCTCATGAATATCGTACTTTTACGATTTTTTTCGATTTTTAGTGCGATATTTTCGTGACATTTGGGCCGATTCTGACCAAACGGGTGGGGCTAAAACGTTCATATTATACATGGACATTAAGGTTATGGTGATGTAGTACCTTTTGAAAGAAAAAGTTGAAAAAGTTAGCCGGAATTCATAGAAATAAAGCTATTAATATAAGTTTTTTTGATTTTTATGCGATATTTTCGTGCCATTTGGGCCAATTCTGACCAAACGGGTGGGGCTTCAACGTTCATATTATACATGGACATTAACGTTATGGTGATAACGTACCTTTTGAAAGAAAAAGCTGACAAAGTTACCCAGAATCCATAGCAATAAAGCTTTTAATATAAGTTTTTAACGGTAAATAATAACAAATTGACAAGTAACAATAGCAACTTGACAACAATCACCTACAATGCGTGGGCAGCAAAACAAAGCAACAAAGCACTCGCAAAAGTAAAGATATCCCACGCAGTCTTAAAACTTTAAAAAAACCTCATCCATCAACGCGGCGGGACTTTAGCGTTTTCCTAGTTATGGTAAAGCTGCATCCACAGCAATTTTTGGATGAGCGAAGCGAAGACTTCAATTTCACTGACCCCCAAAAAATTTAGCTCGGGTGTTTTTTTTGTTTGTTTGTTTTTTTGTTTTTTTTTGTTTGTTTTTCTGTCTGTTTGTTAACTCTCTACCAGGCAAACGGCATATCCGATCTTGATGAAAATTTGACAGGACCTTCGAAATCTCTGAACTTAGAGGTGTATTGTTTTTGGGTAATCGAAGAAATATTTCTCATGAATATCGTACTTTTACGATTTTTCATCGATTTCTAGTGCGATATTTTCGTGACATTTAGGGTTACAACGTTCATATTTTACATGGGCATTAAGGTTATGTTGATGTAGTACCTTTTGAAAGAAACAAAATGGAAAAGTTAGCCAGAATCCGATAATTTGAAAGTCGAAGAAACATGATGGTACGGATATAAGTTTTTTACGGTAAATAATACCAATTGACAGGTAACAAAAGAAACTTGACAACAATCACCTACAATGCGTAGGCAGCAAAACAAAGAACTTGCAAAAGTAACGATATCCCATGCAAACTAAAAATTTTAAAAAGCTCATCCATCAACGCGGCGGGACTTTAGCGTTTTCCTAGTAATTTTCAATGTTATGACTTATGAACATCCATTAATGCTTTAGACTAAATGCTTTAATTAGCAAATTTTCTGATATTTCCAAACTAATATTTGTCAAAATTAAGGTGTTAAAAATTTGCGAATCGTAACGTCAATTTTTATTTTTCCTAGACAACTTTAAAACATTTAACTATGCATTTCTAAGTTGGAATAGGTGTCTTTGTATTTATAAAATGCTTTTTTTTTAATATATTATGTATTATTTCTGAAAATTAATGCCACAAGTCATTGCCTATCATCAACAAACAAAACCGTGAACGGGGGGTGATTTGGAAATACAAAGAATATAGGCATTTTAAAGAGTATACCGTTTTATTTGCCTAACCGATGGCTATGAATCAGATGAGGCCAACCCAAAGCTAACAAGATATTCGAGACAGCTAAAACCCCCAGAGCATGGCTCTGCTAATCGTAAAAGGCAATTCAAGAGAAAAAGTCCACCTCGCAAACATCGTCTAGTAAGAGCGGAGTATATTACACCCCGAAACTAGAGGGGAGCTTTGGCAATCGTTGTCGGGGACACCTCCCCCTTCCAATGACGACCTTCCCGACGACGATGACAATGACACGTACAACAAACGATAACAAAGACGATGACGACCGCGACGTGAGAAACCCCCCTTATACCCTAGGCTAGAGTGGTGCATTATGACCTAACGGTTGTCGCGTCCTTAATCCAAATAAACCAAATAAAACATCTTATGAGTAAACTTTGTTTTAGATGAAGAGAGCAAATGATACAACAGATATATCACGTGTCATAGTTTTTGTGGTAGACTCAAGACAAACTGATGGGTCAAAAGCTGACAGCATCAAGATAAAAATACTCAAACCGTGTCTTACTTGGCCCAGTACCTGAGCGACCCTTCTTTTAATTACATCCACTACGGCTTGCGGACAATGGATAATCCCTAGGAAATGCAAGGGTCTCGCTCAGGTACTGGGCCAAGTAAGACACGGTTTGAGTATAACTAAGTTATATTATCAAATTACATCACATGTTTCGAATGTGCAGAAGGAGCGATATAGGCCTCATTTTCTAAAGTTTGAGATATTCCAACAATGTGTAAACGCATACGCACTCACGCACTCAATTGATCAGAAGGAATAATTTTAGAATGCACCAAAAAAGGCAGGTAAACATAATAGACAATCAAATCATCGAGAGAAAAAAATTCTTCAATCGCATTGTCAATAGTAATACACCCAAGATATTGTGACAAAAACATAATTATTTTAAATCCATTTTGACATACCATTAGATGAAAAACATTTCCACTGCTACATTACCAAATTCAGGGTAAATTACAAATATAATAATGATCAAAACTCATTTCCAACAACGTCAGGTTGAGTGGTGTTCTTCACACCGATATCTAGTAGACCGAGAGCCAGTGACAGTTTCTATTGCCTCATAAGGTACATATGTTTTGACCATTGGAATAGAAGCGGAAATTCAAGTCATTTAAAAAAATGCGCGTCTTACGAGTCAAAGCGGGGGCGTTTACCCGTCAGACGCCCCCAAACTGGGCCCCCAAAAAAGTCAACTCTGCCCTCATAAGGTAAACATGATTCAAACATACGTCATTTTATTGTGAAAATTACCAAAAAAACGAATGTCACTCGTCAGACGGGCTGCGTTGGGCCGTTAACCGCACAGACGCCCCCAAAGTGGCCCCCCCCCAAAAAAAAGTCAAATCTGCCCTCAATAGGTATACATGATTCAAACATACGTCATGTTATGGAAAAAGTTATCAGGAAAACGAATATCACTCGTCAGACGAGCTGCGTTGGGGCTTTGACCCTTTCGGTAACCCCGAAGGGGCCCTCAAAAAGGTCGATTTTGTCCTCCATAAGGTAAACATAATTCAAACATACGTCATTTTATAGAGTCAGTTACCAAGAAATCGAATATCACTCGTCAGATGGGTTGCGTCTTGCGTTGGGGCTTTGACCCGTTAGGCAACCTCCAAAGTGGGCCCCCAAAAATGTCAAATCTGCCCTTAAGACTGTTTGCCAAGCTCGGGCCAACTTTTTTTACGATAATAAATGCCTATTTAAAAGCATGCTTCATCGTCAAATCCAGCTTATTTCACATACAGAGCGTACCGCTTTCTGACCTTTAATTTTCAGCCAAAAAAATCTGCATTTTTGGGAGGCTGTTCAGAAAGGATGAGCGTATGTCGCTATCAAACCACATTTTGAGATTTCAAATAATTATCTCTTACACAAAATTAATAAAATTACTACAAATTAACAGTTTGGTGGCATATTTACGGTCATTTAATAAGAAAAGTGAGCAATATTGGAAAATGTGCCTAGATACCCCTATACACATTGTTACTTAAACATTTTGGTGCAAAGCACAACCAATAGGACACCGAAAGAGCTTCAAGTGATCCAGAGTCCAGACTTTACTCTGCGCTCTGCGTCAAAGCTGCTGAGGCTAGAACGGAGGCGAGTTTAAGCGCTCAGCTTTCTGGATTTTTGGGTAAACGGTTTATAACACTATTATCAAATTTCACACTAAACGTTAGAAAAGAATAAATCTATGTTATCCATTAAAGCGTTTTCCCTAAATTAATTCATTGATTTTGAATTAAAATTTAGTGAAATCACCAAAATTTACTCAATTTTGGTCAACTTCGGGAATTTATTCCAAGTGAACGATTTTTTAACTCAAATTTGCATAAACAGAACCCAACGTTTAAATTTAAATGTGAACGCGCAGCTTATTTGGTTTTTATCGTAAGATTTTAAGATCGAAAAAGAAAGACCCAACATGAGGCATACGTGTGGAAACTGGGAGAAGGATCAGGAAAGCAGCTATGGAAATACATCCACGGTAGGACAGGCAGCGCCGCTCCTCGGCATTTCATAATAGACGGGATTGAGGAAACTAATTCTCAAAAAATTGCCGAGGCATTCTCGAACAATTTCAGAGAAAACCTACCTGCCCCCCAGCCAATGACCCTGAGATCTTTCCGCCTCACCCTGTGAATAACAACATCCAAAAAAGTGAAAACGTTTGTCTTCCCGCGGAGCATGTTTGCCACACTGTCAAACGTATGAAGCCAGACGGAGCGACGGGCCCCGACGGAATACCAAGCAAAAATCCTACACAAATGCGCTCAAGCAATATCGCCTTCACTGAGCTCCCTTTTTAAAACGCTTTCCCTCACCTGCGGGAAAATACCGAAAGAGTGGAAGGCGGCAAACGTAGTTCCTATCTACAAAGTGGCGATAAAAGCAACACCAAAAACTACCGCCCCAATTTCACTTACGTCCGTGGTGGGAAAGCTAATGGAAAAGATGGTCAACTACCAACTCCTGCAACATCTCAATAACATAAAGGCAATCAACAAAAATCAACATGGCTTCTTGCCTCGAAGATCTTGCGTTACGATGCTGAACGCTAGCTATAGACGACTGGCAGCACGCGATCGACGCCAAGCCGGGACGCCGTGTTGATGTTATCACTTGGACTGGGCCCAAAGCCTTCGATACCATCCCGCACAAGAGACTGCTCAACAAACTACAACGTCTCAACATTAATGGCTACGCTCTGAAAGGGCCCTTGAAAGCTTCCTGTCTGGAAGAAATATGCGTGTGACTTATGACGGAAAGCTCACTCTAGTGAGTTTAGTGCAGTGTCAGGGGTTCCACAGGGGTCGGTTCTTGGGCCCCTGTTTCACAGTGTTCATGATGGATCTTCCTCAATGTGTTAAATCCGAAATCCGACAATATCCCAGATGACTGCACCCTGTACCGCGTCATTGACTCCCAGGAAGATGAGGGCATACTACAGAGTGACTTGGACAATATCCAACTGTGGTGTCAAGTTAACTGCAATGTTTTTTAAATGAACTAAAATGTCACCAAATGAGCATTACAAAAGCAAAGCGGCCAGCTACAGCAACGTACCAAAACAAAGAAAAATTAGAATCAGTAACAATCACTCAAGATTCTCGGAATAACTGTAACTAGTGATTTAAAATGGAACATTCAAACGGAAATTGTCAGACTCAGAGCTGATAAACTTTTAGGATTCATCTCTAGAACACTGCATAGCGCCGGTCCAATGTAAAAAGAACTGTATATATTAGTCTAATCAAGTCAATTTAGTATATGGATCCCTGCGTGGCATCCCACAAATAAGGGTAACAAAAAAAACTTGAAAAAATACAAAATCCGAGCCAAATTTATCACAAAGAAAAGATGCAGCAGCGTAGAAAGGCGAAAAATTTTGAAAAATCTTATCCATAGAAAACTGTCTAATTGAAATTGAAATCTCTTCCTTAAGAAGATGTTTAACAATACAGTGGACTTAGACCCATGCACAGAAATTTAAAATTAATTACGCTCGGCAAGATATGGCAGAGAGAGTCACGCTTTGTCCACCATTTGCCCGAAAACTTCACTTTACCAAGAGGCTTCTATTGTAGGAGTGCAAAACTTTATACAATAAGTTAAATTACGAAACAAAAAACATTAACTCTTTTTAAATCATTCCAAAAGCAGCTTAAGGGATTTTTTTAGTCTAAGAGCTTGGCAATTTTACCGAACACACCACTTCACTACAAGCACACGCAAACACAAACAAAACACAAACACAGACACAGGACACAGACACAGACACAGACACAGACAACAGACACAGACACAGACACAGAAAACAGACACAGACCCCAGACACAAAACACAATCACAAAACAACAAACACAAACACAAACACAAACACACAAAACACAAACCCCAAAAAACAAACACAAAAACACAAACACAAACACAAAACCACAAACACAAACACAAAAAACATACACAAACACAAACACTCCCAAGCTCATACATTCACTCTCAAACACAACCTATTCATAGAACTGGTAAATATGTAAGTTATCAACATGCTCACCCCTTTTATTCATCAGTTGTACAATCATTTATCACTCAAAATCATCTTGACATAAAATTAAGAACCTAGGATTAAGAACTAGCTGATAAGAGAAAAGGTAGTGGGGCACATCACATGTGTATATGGGCTTGCTCTGACGCTCACTACCATCATTGTGTTCTGACTGATATTTGTATCACATTTTATGTATCTATGTATTCCGTCTTAAACATGATGAAAATAAATAATAATAATAATAATAATAATAAACGGTTTGGGGGGAATTTCCAGAATTGTAATCCATGTTTTGGATTTCCCATTTTTTCACGTTTTGAATTATGTCTCGCAATGTATCTTTACCGCTTATTTGTACAACCAATTACGGATATCAAATTATTTATTAACATCCATTTAAAATTTGGTAATGATTTTACCAACCGTTCAGCAGAAATCATCAACACCTGTTTGCGCGCATTTGAGTTGGGCCCAAGCTCAGCGAAACCCTCTTAGGTCCCCCGTCTGGGCTCGGGGTAAAATTTCCCCAGAAGCATGGCTCTGCTAATCGTAAAAGGCGATTCAAGAGAAAAAGTCTACCTCGCAAACATCAGCTAGTAAGATGGGTAAGCCTAGTATATTACTCCTCGAATCTAGAGGCGAGCTCTGACAATCGGCGTCGGGGCCCTTGCCCCCTTCCCCTTGACGACCTCCCCGACGACGATGACAATGACATAACGAACGATGACAAAGACGATGACGACCGCGACGTGAGAAACCCCCCTTTCCTCCCTTACCTGTGGGCTGGTTCTGACCAGCATGAGCCCCTCTCCTCCCCCCCCCCCTAGGTTAGAGTAATGCATTATGATCTAACGGTTGACGCGTCCTAAATCCAAATAATCCAAAAAGTCTTAAGGTATACACAATTGAAACATTCGGCATTCTATAGAAAAAGTGAACTTGAAAAAGAATATTACTCATCATTATTTCATCATTTTTGGTATTTATGTAGGCCAATATGATTTATATAATATATAAGTCATATATAATATGTTAAACCTTGGTTTTATTGTAGGCGACAATGACGCTGTTAAATTGGTTCTATTGACAGAAATTTTAAAAATGCCATTATGTATTTTGTATTTTGCATTATGTGTTAAATACAGACTAAGATGGTTCATCTATGATCTGTCCCCTTCGTCACTTGATGAGATTATGCAATGCGATTTAGAAGTAGAGAATTTCGATGAGGATGATGTTGACATAGATGTTTCGGAAGCAGCGTACAGTGATGCGAATGTGATGACAGTTTAAATTTTTTCACAATTTATTTCTTCTAATCCTCAATTGTCTTTAATGAAAAGTATTTGCATGTTTCAACGCATGTAAAAGATTATTATACGTATGTAATGATATGATGATGATTACTAATAAACTGTTAAAGCGTACAAGTGTACAGTGATTACGAATGTGGTAAAAAGTTTGATATTTGAAGTTAATTATACCAAACCAATTTATATATTCTAATCTTAAATTGTTTGTAACTTATAAACACTATTTGCATGATTTAACACATTAAAAAATTCTTACTTATCATATGATGATGATTACTTCTGAAGATTACTATGATAAAAAGTTAAAACATACTGTGATAATGAATGTATGGAAGTTTTGATGTTTGGAGTTAATTATGACATACCAATTTATATATTCAACCCTCAATTGTTTGTAACTTTATAAAAACTATTTGCATGATTCAACACATATAAAGATTATTGCTTAATAGGTTATCATATGATGATAATTATTACGTAACTTATGATGACTATGATCTCGTTACTTTAATTATTTATTTATTCAACGTCTATCCTTTTCAGTTATAAAACTGATTTACAAAGGAGGACAACTAAATAAATCTAATTACATATGCAGACACAACAATGAACTACAGTTTAGCAAATAAAACTTTTAAATGTCTCGCTACCCGTTGATGAAATTTTTTATTTATCGGGTTGTTTCGTAGCAGCGGTAGTGATATTTTTCTGTCGACGTTTCGAAGGACTTGAAATATGATTTTTTTTAATTTAAATATTTCAAGTCCTGAAGAAGACAACATGGTCTTCGAAACGTCGACAGAAAAATATCACTACCGCCGCTACGAAACAACCGGATAAATAAAAATGTCAGTTTAGTAAATATTTGAAATACATAGTAACATTACAACAAAAATGCATTAAAACACAACAATTTTGAAAACAAATAAAAAGGATAGTAAATATTGATGAATCAAATATAAAAAAGTCTAGAAAAGAAAAAGAAAAAAAAGAAAAAAGAAAAGAAAAAAGAAAGAAGGAAAAAAAGAAAGAAGAAGAAAAGAAAAGAAAAACATCAAAAAAGAAAAAATAAAATAAAAAAATGATTTATTAGACGATTCCTCTCAAACGAATATGAGGTTTGCCAAAAATCAGGAACAGCAAATCAGGGAGTAATCAAAACTTTCGCGGAAGAAACCACCGAACGCGAATCTTTATTCTTGTGTTCAAATCTTGATAACAATTTAGTAAAAGATCTTGGGCACTAATATTAATTATTTTAAATTGTTCGTCAAAACACTGATCACCGCAATGATACAGGACACCTAACTAGTTGCCAGCTCAACCAGTAGACAGCAACCAGACAATCTAGGCAGTAAAATATAATTAAAAATACATTGATTATAACAAAATCAAAGCAATAATGAACAAACAAAGAGAATAGCAAAAACATAAATAAGAACTAAAGATAAATTGACATTACACAAACTCACAGACAATGAACCACAAATAAATAGTAAAAATCAATTTTTCTTTTCTCTTTGATTCATTATCATTGCTTCAATTTTACTTGTAGACTGTACGATTCCTATCTCAGTAATCTGACTTCTAATAAATTCCAAAAGGAAACACCTCTGTACAAAAATGACTTTCTAAATGATTCAGAAGTTAATCTAGGAACTTGCAATGAGTTCATTAGCATAGAATTTCTATCACGATTTACAATTTGAAAAATATTAGGTTGAATACATACCTTTCAATACTTTGTATGTATTTACCAACACGCCATACTTCATTCTTTACTCAATCGTGAGCAATCAGATTGTAAATCCCGGCTCATAGGAATTGAATCAAACAGATTCAATATTATTATTATTATTATTATTATTATTACAAAATATTATTTTTATGATAGGTCTCCTTCTCATATTGAATTGATTGAATTTATTTATAGTGTCGAACAACTTGACAACAATTACTCAATATTAATTAATGCCACTGTACTGATTTTAGATTAGCAGTATATTCTCATTCAAACATTTGTTTATTGTTATTGTTTCTTCAGAATGCTGCTGCGATTATCATGTATAATGGTCACTGACTTTTGACTCATAAACGGCCGTACGTATGTTAGCCTCGACGTCTCGTACATAAACATGGCCTATATACACGACGATTAACCATTTCCTCCCGCGTAGGAATTGTAATACAAGGTATGAATCCCTTGCAGCAAGACCCGCCTCATATTGAACTACGTTATCACGTTGCTTGAGAATGTCAATATTGACATCACCAATAGACACTGCGTATTTATCGCCAACCCGCTCCCAATAATTTTTTATTTCCTCTATAAAATCATATTTGGATGCATTATGGGGGGCCTATAGATGCATAGCCCGAAGTTATTTGTATCTCAGAACATTGGCTCACCCCCGCATCTAGTACTAAATTTGCTGCCAGGATATGCAAACATTAAAATTTAGCTAGATCTAAAAATCTACATGGGGGGGTAAAATCCCCAAAACCACCCCTAAACATAGACCCAATACTAGCTGAGTCAATCTGCTTGAATTGGATTTTAAAATGTACTGTTTCCTTTTGGGATCTACCTACTGCCGCATCACCATACTGTCCAATACAGATCTCCATTAGGAAACCTAATATTCTTAGTAAACTAGAAGAGACCCTTATAAACGTCACAAAACGATTCCCAAAGGCAAAAATAGCCCTTGCGGCGATTTTAAATTTGATTTTTTTCCCAAAATCACGAGCCCGCGCCCTATTCCTTGATCTTATACACTCATTTAACTTAACGAAACAATTCAAACCCCACCCGTACACTTGGGTAAAGTCAGTCATTTATGACAACATCATAACCTCCAGCCCCTTTCCCCTTTACAAAAAAAATACCCTTCACCCCACATCTAAAACCTTTGGCCCATAACCAGAACTCAGTTTGCCCATAAAGCCTCTCCCACTTGGGGTTTCTCTAGAATATTTAAAAACGAAATAAAAATCACTTTATAAATTTACTTAGTAGTGAGAATGGTCGACTTGTTGACTATGACCGTACCAAACCAGATTTCAACCAATTTTTTAATGATCTTCTTACATTTTTTTAACACGCATTCCCTTGGTTAGGCAAAGGCAAAAGAAAAAAAACCCTAGTTCGGGGTTATAAAACACATAAAGCAAGGGCCAACCCTGCGACAATTACATTACCATTGCAAACTTCCCAACGACCACAATTTAAACATGAGTATCGTACTTTAAAAAAAAAGGTCATGCACTTAACATCAGACAAGCTAAACGACAACATCATGATCAGGTTATATCTTTGAAAATAACATATCAAAAGCACAGGCAGTTTATCAATGCTCAAACAAAGGCCCCTGTCCTAAAATCAACTTACGTCAACTTAGGGGAAATTTCCAAAACTTGACCCAAAAGTAATTCAAATCATCTAAATGAGTTCTTTACAATGCTGGATAAACAGTCGACCTCAGACAAAAACCAAATCACCCATTCCGGGTGTCATCGAAATAACAGAAATTAATTAAATTTTTCTCCACCCAACCACCCATCATAAAGTACCCGATATATCAAAAAACTGAATAAAAAACATTTGCAGCTTAGACAATTTTCCTGGATCTGTTTTTTGCAAAATGTGGAAGTATTATACTCACCCATAGCATTTATCATCAATTCCCCCTTTTGCCAGGGACTTCCCCCCAAGCTAAAAAGGGGCCAAAGAATACCCTATATAAGCAAAAAGGTAACAACCGAGATCTAACAATTATGGGCCCCAATTTCCTTAAACCTCCTCTTTCTCAAAAGTTTTCAAAAAATCATTACTCCCGTCTGTCACCCTTCCCTTTAAAAACAAAATATTCTTGAAGCAATCAACAGGGTTTTCCCAAAAGGGCAAATCAACCATAACTGCCATCTTCTCATTCCATCTGCACTATAAAAGGGCCCCTCGATCTGGCGACCTGGCTATTAAAATTTCTACGACTTGAGTAAGGCGTTTGATACAATTGCCCATAGTAAAATTTCTCTAAAAACGGAATCTCTAGGTATCAGAGGTATACCCAATAGATGGATTGCATCTTTTTTCTATCGCCCGTTTCCGGGTGGGTAAACTTGATAATTCGATAAAAATGATACAATTACAAAAATTTCACTCCGACCCCTTAACCTTGTCTGTGGTTGTCCCCAAGGAACGGCCTAGGGCCCCCATTCTTCTTACTTTTGTAACGACATCCCCAAACCATTTGACTAGGCAACTGACGCAATTGTAATGACTCAAGTCACCTTTTTAACGGGCAACCAGAGAGGGGCTTGCAAACTCATCATAACCCCAAATGTCCAAGAAAACGAAATGTCGGAATACTGTAAAAAAAACCTTCTCTCCCTTAAACCAACCAAAACTGTTACCTTAACTTCCACCCCACCTCTGCCCCCTCAGAGTAGTCCCCTAATTCGCATTGTGGCAAAAAACATTATGGAGTGACAACGTGAAATTTCTTGGCATTACACTCTGGGAGAACCTTGATTGGTCTGCTCATATCGAAAAAGGGATGCTCCAAAAAAAATAGTGGGTGTTTTATGCTCAGGGGGATGAAGCCCAAATTTTTAGCGCCACATATTTAAATTAATTTCATGCCCACATCCCTCGCACATCTATACGGGGTTCTATTTTTGGGGGATGTCACCCCAACAATCGTGTCTTTTTACTCCAAAAACGGCTATACGCATCCCCTCAAGGATCCTCATGGCAACTCCGCCGTAAAATCTTTCCCAAATTAAAAATTCTTACCCTGGAAGTACCCTTACAAATTGCCGCTATTTTTTTACGTACACATTCAAATACTTTCCTAAAAATATCCCTCCCTACTTATAACACCCGTGCAATTTCAACACCATGTCCCCCATCAAAAACCCCGCAATATTCCCAAAAACCCATTAAAGCCTCCTCCCATAACAATAAAATGCCCAAAAAAAATAAAAAGACATCAAAAATCATACTACATTTTTTAGCAAATTAAAAGCATTTTAGTAGAAAGAGCATTTTCCACCCAAAGAATTCCCAACAGATTTTAAACCCCTTTTCCTCCTACAAACTGTCCTTATGTCCGTATAAGGCTAGGCCTACACATATTTTTAAATTCAAAAATAAACTTCATATAAACTTATATCATAGGAAGGCACCTATTATCATTTTTATTTTTTTTTATTTCAATACTCATTTTAATTCAAATAACTTCAAATTTTCAATACCGGCTAGTAACCCCAAATAGTACTAGGCTTACTATAACTTGATTTCATTGAAATTCTCATTCTTTTTTTATTTATTTTAATTTAGTAAATTTATAAAATTTTCCCTTTTTCCCCACAAACTTTCCCTTATAGATTCGTACCTACTATAGGCCCTACACGTATATTTTAAATTCAAAACTAATCCCCATTAAAAATAAAAAAATAATACAAATATATCATACCATATGCTAGGTTTTTTATTTTTATAAACCAATGAAAAATCGTATTGTATTATATCATTCGAACTCATTTCATTTTTTCATTTCATTATTGAATTAATCAAATTTAAACAAAATTTATTTTCCCAATACTAGTATACTATACTAATAATACTATACTTTATTTTTTTTTTTAAAATAAAATACACATTTTATTTTATTATCCCTTTTAATTTTAAATTTTTAAAATTTTCCATGTCCACTAAAAGCCCCCATAGATTCGTCTATACACGTATATTTAAAAACAATACTAAATTTCCCTTTTTATAATCATTAATCATATCAAATGTAGTGTTTTATATTTTTATTCATCCCAAAAAACTCGTATTGTATCATATCAAACCAAATACTCATTTCATTTTTTTATTTAAAATCAATTAATCTTTTAAACACTTTAATTCTCAATACTAGTTACCATACTAGTAATATAATATAAAAAGATTCACATGAAATATGCATTCTTTTTTTATTTTTTTTTTACCCTGTTTTAGCCTTTGGGAAATATTCACTCCCCCTTCACGAAGAGGTGTATCTTGTACCATGTTTATCTTTAAATGAAAAAAGACTACTCTCTCTATCCAAATTTATTTTCCTAAAAATTTAAATTTTCCAGATTCCTTCAAAAATTAAAAAACCCAAGTATGATCACATTCTAATTTAATAACATTGGAACCAAATATCGCCAACCCCCCAACACTTCTCCCCTCCCTTAATTTACAATAACGATTAAAGCGATCTATTTCAAATTAAAATTAAAACAAGAAAGTTATTTAACTGATTTTGTAACGAAACCAGCGATTGGTCCCAATGTTTAATAATATATCGAATATTTAAATGGATTATTAGTGTAAGACCACCAACACACTCTTCAAAAACTTATTTTTACTCTTTCTCTCTGCCTCCGAAAGTACATTCAATAACGTTATCTCTATATCAAAATAAGCTTAACCTGGTCTCACTGACAGACAGCTTATCTAGGTCAGTAAAGGTAACTATCTAGGTTTCCGTTAGGGCACCGCAGCCAAGCCGCGATGCGCTACACACTCAAGCACCTTATAGAGCTGGTGTGATTTCGAGGTTGTTACCCAGCCGTCAAAAAGGGATGTGAATTTTTTAAAAAACTATCAAATCGAGGGGTTTTAGGTACCTGACAACACTGCCAAATTTGAATGGGGTACGAGCTTTTCTTCTGGTAAAAAAATTGCTTTAAACATGCTCAAAACCACTTTATTTTAGCTACTACTGAGCTACTCATGGCGGGCTACGGGGGTGCGGGGGGGGCAATTCCCCCCCCAAAATATGGCTCCCCCCCCGCTTCCCCCCCCAGTCGTAGTACCCTGTTCAAATTAAGATATCGATTGCTTTTTTAAAATAATTGTTCCTACCGTAATTCCAGTAATGCTTTAATTTAAAAGAAGCGCTTTTCCAGAACGATTTTTTGTTTGTTTTGTTTTGCACTTAACATTACAAAAATTAAATCATCAAATCACAAAAAAATACAAAAAACTGTACTATTTGTGTTTATTTTTTCCAAGTTTTATCCTTCATAAAAAAAAAGGTAATCCCCCCCAGTTTCATTTTTCAGTTAAAACTGACGAAATAACTGGGGATATAGTAAAAAAAATTTTAACTTCGGCGAAAAGCCTCCGGGGGCTGGGGGTTCGCCCCAGACCCAGCTACCCCCCACGATTGCCCCCGCTTTTTTACCCTTTCCCCCTCCTCGCCCCCCCCAAAGATTTTTTTTCTGCGCCGCCACTGTACTACGCTACTACGGTCTAATTTTGTCAGTTTTTAAACGGGCCCCCGATTCTGACCAAACGGGGGGGGCTACAACGTTCATATTTTACAAAAACGCTTAAATCCCCTCGCGTGTTTTAGCGAGCACCGGTACGTGCAAAACCCACCGAGTGACATTCCCATAAGTTACATACCAATAAACTTTAAGGTCTTGACCGATTTTGTGAAAAATTTTAAAAAAAGAGAATGGATCCCAAAACCCCGCCATCTAGAGGACCTTTACATCATTTCTTTGGGGGAAAATATTTTAACTCTTTTATAAAAAATAAAACCTGCTTTTCCTCGATAGTATTTGATTACTTCTAGGTGGCAGGCATATCGTGCGACTTTTCGTTGCCAGGTAACGTTCTTTTGTTACAGGGGAAAAAGCTCAGTTGGACGCGTTGTTGAGCGAGCACCGGGACCAACATGACCCAAGTACGACATTCCCATAAGGCCCCCCCACACAGTGAAGGGTAACTGGGTATTGACATTGTCACATATACTATTCCAACTTTTCATTGTATTCACGTCATGCCTTCTAAAATGTACTTTGTATCTTTACTGCCTCCTTTATTTTTTAACATCTTTTTTCGAAATATGATTCCCAAATAAGTCTTTAAGGTTCTTGACCGTTTTAGGTGAAAATTTTTGGAAAATAGGAGAGAATGATAAAACCCCACCGCCATCTAGAGGATCTAGACATCATTTCTTTGGAAACGTTACAAATAATACACTGCTTCCTCGATATTTATTTTGAATTACTTCTAGGTGGCAGTGCATAGTGCGAACCTCGTGCCGAGTTTTCGTTGCCATGGCAACGTTACTTTTGTTTATAATGTAATTTCCATCTACACTACTTATCGGATCAAAAAAAAATTTAAACATATTCGTGACCGGACGGACAATTCAAAATTTGATTTGGCTACCTCAGATTTTATCGTCGTTTAGTTTTTTAAAAAAACTTTAGATTAACTTTAATGTAACTTTATACTTTTTGAACGATTTTGCCACAAAACTAATGGCATTTAATCGGGAACGAAGCTTGCGGATGGTCAAAATTTCAACTCGATCCGAACCTCCATTCGACCGCTATCATGAGCCAAAAAAGCTGCGCGACTTTCCGTTGCCATGGTAACGGTACTTTGTTATAATGTAATTTCCATCTACACTACTTTCGGATCAATTAAAATTAACATATTCGTGACCGGGACGGACATTCTAAATGATTTGGCCACCTCAGATATTGTCGCCGTTTATTTGAAAAAAAACTTTCGATTAATTTTTAATGTAACTTTTTAAACTTTTGACCGATTTTGCCCACAAAACTATACAGCAACCCGCATGGGTTTGGTATGTACATGTGTGCAAAATTTCAGGTCGATCAGAGAAACGGTGCGACCTGTACCGAAGCAGTAACAGAAAAAAAAAAAAAACAGACATTCGAGCCATAAGAGTCAAGTGGAGACGCTCGCTACGCTCGCTCAATTAAGGAAATAGTGATATATGGTCTCCTGAAAGAAAAGGTTGAAAAAGTTTGCTGGAAGGCTTCCAAATAAAGGTTTCAATATAAGCCTTTTGCAAGATTATAATCAACAAGTAACTATAGTTACTTGACAATAATCACCTACATTGTTTACAAAAAAACAAGTCTTTTGACCACTAGATATATTATATTATATTGTTAATTGTAAATACCATATCAATTATATCGACTTTGATAAAATTATTGTATTTTACCAAATAATTTTGTAATGGAACTTGAAAAAGTAATGAGATCCCACATATAACAAAAACTTGTAAAAAAAAAAAACAGCCAAACCTTACACAATCAAAAGCAATGAGATCTAAAAGAAATGCCAAGCTTATGTACCCTCCTACATTTTCGCAATCTTAATACATAAATTCACTTTGCCCTGTGACTGTATCCTTGCAAAGCTTGGCAAAATAAATTTGCACAAACTTTTACATTTAAAACAATAGTTGCAAATAAAATTTTGCCACGCTTTGCAAGGATACAGTCACAGGGCAAAGTGAATTTATGTATTTAAAAAAATATATAAATGAAAATGTAGGAGGGTACATTTAGATCGACTCTCCCAAAGCACGCAGTTTTATAAAGTTTTTTTTTGCTGATTCTGCATGAACACTCTCTGAGTTAATTGTAATTTTAGTGTTTGAAAACTTTTTATAAATTAATGACAACTCAAATGTTCAGTATTTTGTATATTTTATATATTTATGTATATGAACTAAACGAGGCTAAATAAATACAATACAATACAATACATAAGCTTGGCATTTCTTTTAGATCTCATTGCTTTTGATTGTGAAAGGTTTGGTTGTTTTTTACAGTTTTTTTGTTTTGGTGGGATTGTTATCTTATATACCACGCATATAAAACCCACCCCCTTAGCACGTGATTTAGATCTCCAAGGAAGTTCCCTGTGAAACATGGCATCTTCAGACGGAACATACTTTTATTACTATTGCTATCATTCACTAATAAGAATTATTATAATAATAATAATACAAATAAAGAAATGTGTCATTATAATTATAATAAAAATAAAATTAAAATTAAATTTAAGAGTAACTAGAATCATGCACGAAACTTTATAAAAGAAGTTAGCTCAAAAAAAAATTCATGTACAAGGGGCTGCTTTTGGGCCCGTTGCCCGTCAAAACCCCCCCAAAGGGGGCCCCCAAAAAAAAAGTCAGTTCTGTCCCATGGGGAAAACGTGATTAAAACATACGTCTTTTTATAGTAAAAAATTCCCAGAAAAACGAATATCACTCGTCAGACGGGCTGCGTTGGGGCCGTGATCCCACAGACGCCCCCAAAGTGCCCCCCCCCCCCCCAAAAAAAAAAGTCAAATCGGGCCCTCAATGGGTATACATGATTTAAAACATAAGTCTGTTATATAAAAATTTTTCCCAGGAAAACGAATACTTTTCGTCAGACAAACTGCTTTGGGGGGCTTTGACCCGTAGGTCCCCCCCAAAGTGGGCCCCCAAAAAAAGAAAAATTGCCCTATAAGGTATGAATGATTAAAACTAGTCTTTTTATAAAAAAAGGTGCCAGGAAAACGAATATCACTCGTCAGACGAGCTGCGTTGGGCTTTGACCCGTTGATACCCCCAAGGGGGCCCCCAAAAAGGTAAAATTTTCCCCCGAGGATATACAAAATTCAAACATACGTCTTTTTATAGAGCCATTCCCAGGAAAACGAATATCACTGCAACGGGTGCTTTGGGGGGCCCCCGAAGGGGGCCCCAAAAAAAAGGTCAATCTGCCTCATAAGGATTCATATTCAAAAACGTCATTTAAAAATTTAAAAGTTCCCAGGAGGACTAATATTAGTCGTCAGACGATCTGTTTTTTCGGCTTTGCCCCGTCGACGGCCCCGGGAAATTTGGGGCCCCAAAAAAATGATCATATCTCCCTCATAAATTAAAGATTGAAAAATACGGCATTTTATAAAAAATTTTGCCTGGGAAATAAAATATCATTTGTCATACTGGCGGGTTTTGGGCCCTTACCCCATTTTCCCCCCCCCCCAAAAAAAAAAAAAAATTTTAAAAAAATGTTTTGTCCGAATACTTCCAAAAATTATGTGAATTTAATCGGATTCGTGGCGATAATATGTAGTTGTGTTTTGCTATTTTGGGTCATTGACCCTGCAACTACTACTTTTTTTTTTGGGGAATATCAATCCTTAAAAAAATCGGGAAAGGGAAAAATTTTATATTTTCGTCTTATGGAAATTTATAATAATGGTGTATGTATATAGTTAGGGTGAAAACTTAAAGAGTTTTGAAATTTTTTTTTTTTTTTTACCAATAAAGATTTGTGTTTAATTTGCTATTTAAATTGTTACATGATCTTGACGGTTTCTGACTTTTAAATCACAGATTGCTTAACGTTTGCATATTGTAAAACGATCAATAATCATTGAAAATCATTTACTTTTATCAAATAAAAAATGAGTAAAAAGTCTATAAGTTACAAGAAATATCTAAAATTTAAAACCAAAGCAAAAATCTAATAATAGGTATGTGATGACAGCAAATTGCAAATATTTTTTAAGCTACAAACAATTGAGGGTTAAAAATATTTAAATGGGTATTCATACAAAAACCCCAAACATAAAAACTTTCATCTTCGTTTATTACAATTTTTTAAACTTTTTATCATAGTAATTTTTCAAAGTAATAATCATCATCATATATGTAAGTAAAAATTTTTAATGTTTTAAAATCTGAAATGTGTTTATAATTTAAAACAATTGAAGATTAGAATATAAAAATTGGTTTGGTAAAATTTACTTAAAATACAAACTTTTTACCACATTCTTAATCACTGTACGCTTGTCCCCTTAACATTTTTTTAGTAATCATTTTCATCATATCATAACATACGTTAATTTTTTACATGCGTTGAAACAAAAAAATATTTTTCACTAAAGAATTGAGGATTACAAAAAAAAAAATTTGTAAAAAAAAAAAAACTTATCACATTCGTCTCACTGTACGCTGTTTCCCGAAACATCGTCAACATCATCCTCATCAAAAATTCTCTACTTCAAAAATCGCATTTTAAAATCTCATCAAGACTTGAAAAGGGAAGATCGTAGAGAACCAATTTTAAAATCGTAGGCCCTATTTAAAACATACATAATGGCTTTTTAAAAATTTCTGTCTAGGGAAACCTTTTTAAAACAGCGCATTGAAGCCTAAAATTTAAAAACCAAGGTTTTAACATATTAATATGACATTTTTTAATATATTGGCCTACATAAATACCAAAAATGATGAAAAAATGATATTTTTTTTCATGGTCACTTTTACTATAGAATCCCAAAATTTTCAATTGTGTATCCCTTAAGCTTTTTTGGATTTTTTTGGATTAAGAAGCGTCAACCGTTGGGGTCTAATGCACCACTTAACCCTAGGGGGGGGGGGGGGGCTGCTGGTCAAAACCCAGCCACAGTTTAAGGGGGGGAAAGGGGTTTCTCACGTCGGGGTCGTATCGTCTTGTCATTTTCGTTATGTCATTGTCATCGTTGTCGGGAGGTCGTAAAAAGGGGGGCGGGTCTCTGACGACGATTGCAGAGCTCGTTCTAGATTCGGGGAGAAATATACTACCCATCTGCAGCTGATGTTTGCGGGGTGGACTTTTTCTTTGAATCCCCTTTTACGTTAGCAGACCCATGTTTGGGGCCAAAATTTTATCCCCCGGGGCTAGAAAACCCGCTTTGACGCAGACGCAGGGGGTAAAGTTGAACTCTGGATCACTTGGAAGCTCTTCTGGGCCTTGGGGGTTGTGCTTTTAAAAAGGGGGTATCTGGCACATTTTCCCAATTTTGCTCCCGTAAATAGACACCAGTTCTTTTGTAGAAATTTTACTAATTTTTTTGGGGGTTATGAGATAATTATTTGAAACTCAAATGTGCTTGATGCGACATCGCTCATCCTTCTGAACACCCTTTCCCAAAAAATGCGATTTTTTTGGTGAAAAATTAAAGGTCAAAAAGCGTACGTTTGTATGTAAAATAAGTGGTTTTGAGATCAACGTGTTTTTAAAGGGGCTTTAACATTGAAAAAAACTTGGCCCGAGTTTTGGCAAACAGTTTTAAGGGCGTTTTGAATCTTTGGGGGGCCCACTTTGGGAGGAACCTAAGGGGTAAAACCCCCCAAGCAAGACGAAACCCTCTGACAGTGATTTTCTATTTCTTTAACTGACTCTATAAAAAGACGTATGTTTGAATTTTGTTTACCCTAGGGGGGGCAAAATCGACCTTTTTTGAGGGCCCATTTCGAAGGGTCAAAGACCCAACGCCTCTTCTGACAGTAATTTTCGTTTTTTCCCTGAAACTTTTTCATAAAATGACGTGTGTTTAAATCATGTATACCAAAAAAAGGGCAATTTTTGTTTTTTTTGGGGCCCACTTTGGGTTTTACCTAACGGGTCAAACCCCAAAACGCAGCTCGTCTACGAGTGATATTGTTTTTCTGGAAACTTTTTCTATAAAATGACGTATTTTTTAAATCATGTATACCCATGGGGGGCAGTTTTGACTTTCATGGGCGGGCCATTTTGGGGCGTCTGACGGGGTAAACGACCCAACGCACCCGTCTGAGAGTGATATTCTTTTTTTCGGGTAATTTTCACTATAAATGACGTATTTTTGAATCACGTATTCCTAATGAGGGCAGAGTTGATTTTTTTTGGGGGCCCAATTTTGGGGGGCGCCTGAAGGGGGTGAACAGTCCAACGCAGCCCCTTTAAGGGATTTCTTTTTTGGGCTAACTTTTTTTTATAAATTTTTCGTATGTTTCAACTGTATACTTAATAGGGGCAGTTTGACACTTTTTGGGGCCTTTTTTGGGGGCGTTGACGGGTAAACGCCCCCGTTTGAGTCGTAAGTGGGGCTTTTTTTAAAAAAGACTTGAATTTCCGCTTCTACCCCCAAGGGTCAAAACATATGTACCTTTTAGAGGCAATAGAAACTGTCACTGGCTCTCGGTCTATATAGTATACATACATATAAAACTATTCCCTGCACTTTATTATAATTTATTATTATTTATTTATTATTAATTTTATACTATTTACACCTTATAGCTTAAATACAAGTTTAGCTTTGTAGGCCTGTAAGGTTACTCTACACATTATAAATTGAAACTAGTAGAAAAGGTAAATAGGCTATTGATTATTAAATTGAAATTATTTGGATATACACTGTTCTTAAATAAATATTTTTTTGGTAATAACTCACTCTACACAGGTGTGTTGACAATCACGAATAAGACACGATTATGACGAAATTTTTAAAATGTATGCTAAAGAAGTCAAAGTTGATCATACATTTTGTTCATATTCTGCTACAGGTACACTTTATTTGTAGACGTCTCTGTACCTATTGTATAAACCTGAAAATATGAATATGAATATTGTGTGTACACAATTTTTAACGTCAGCAGAGTATAGGCATTACAAATCCGAGCTGGTATTGCTGACCCATATGAAAACCGACCTCTTCCTGCTCAGTCATTATTGCACTTTGATTTCAACATTATTGCATTGGCGATGATTCTAAACTGTACGTAATACAAGTACTCCACACCCCTCGCCCCTCGGTCAGCTGCTAATGGTAGAGAAAAAGTCGTGTCTTGGGTCGGCTTTAACGAGCCCACTCCGCTTTTTTGGTTAGGGAATCGTGTTTTATTAAAGAATGTGAGAGAGCTTCGGGTTGAGTGATTCAAGTTCAACAGTTAGTTCTGAAAGACGATGAAGTCGTGGCTCCCCCCCAACCTGGAGGGGACCCAGGACGTCCCCCCCGGAGGCGCCGGGGGCAGCAACCGGCGTCGGGAACATGATACAACACTAATAGCAAGGGCCCCGAACAATGTGTCACGCGATGAAGTCGTGGCTCCCGCCCAGCCCGGGGGGGACCCCGGACTCCCCCTGGGGACGCCCAGGCGCAGCAACCAGGCGTCGGGAACAGTGAGTACAACACTAAGTAGCAAGGTCACCCAGAACAATGTGTGGCACTCTTGCCGCTAAGCGGGTCCAACTTTAATAGTTAATACTAACCTCGCCACGGCGCTTCGCGACCTGACCCCCACCCCCTAAACCCAGGTTTTTTCCCAGCAAAATTTTTGCTAGGAAACCTAGGTTGGGGGGGGGGGGGGGCGGGGAGGTTAGTACTAGAGTACACGAAAAATAAAGTTTTTTAAAGGGGGACCCCCTTAGTGGCAAGAGTTCCCCCAAAGTGTCACGACGATAAATCGTGGCTCCCGCCCATCCCGGAGGGACCCCGGGCGTCCCCCCGGAGGACGCCGAGGCGCAGCAACGGCTCGGGGAAAAGTGGTACACACTCATAGCAAAAGGGCACCCAGAACAAATTGTCACAGACGATGAAATCGTGGCTCCCGCCCCGCCTGGAGGCCCCCGGCTCCCCCCAGAGGACGCCGAGGCGCAGCAAAACCCGGCGCGGGAAAGTGATAAACCCTCAGTAGCAAGGTCCCCACGAACAATGTGTCACAGACATGAAGTCGTGGCTCTCGCCAGGCTGGAGGGGGCCCCGGACGTCCCCCTGGGGGACGCCGAGGCGCAGCAACCAGGCGTCGGAAAAAGTGAGTACAACACTCAGTAGCAAGGGGCACCCAGAACAAAAGTTCAGGGGTAAGTCGTGGCTCCCCCCAGGTGGAGGGACCCCGGACTCCCCCTGGGGACGCCGAGGCGCACAACCAGGGGGCGGGAAAACTGAGTACAACACTCAGTAAAGGTCACTCAGAAAAATGTGTCCAACGGGAAAATCGTGGCTCCCGCCCAGCCTGGAGGGACCCAGGGGCGTCCCCCGGGGGCGCCGAGGCGCAGAACCGGCGTCGGGGAAAAGTGGTACAACCTCAGTAGCAAGGCCCCCAGAACAATGTGTCACAGACGATGAATCGGGGCCCCGCCCCGGGTGGAGGGGGCCCAGGACGTCCCCCCCGGAGGACGCCGAGGGGCGCAACCAGGCGTCGGGAACAGTGAGTGAGTACGCACCAGTAGCAGGTCACGTCAGACAATGTGTCACAGACATGAAGTCGTGGCTCCCGCCAGCCGGAGGGACCCAGGACGTCCCCCTGGAGGGCGCAGGCGACGCAGCAACCGGCGTCGGAACAGTGCGTAGCAACCACTAAGTAGGCAAAGGTCACCCAGAACAATGTGTCACCAGAAAGATGGTCGTGGCTCCCGCCAGGCTGGAGGGACACAACACACAACCCGAGTCCAATTAATGGGTAAATATACACGGATCATTGGTTTAAAAAACAACTTTGATGCGAAGGATTCAAGACCAATAATTATTACAGTGCAATTATGCATTATCATCTGTTCATATTTTTTAAACCACATTTTCCAAGGGCCCGTTAAAAATCACAATTCGTACATTTGTAGTAGTGACTTGTTTATTTGTTAACATTTCGCTAAGTTACATTCAGAAATACATATAAAATACAAGCATACTCTTTTCTAATGTAAATCATTTATTAACATCTTTTATTTACATAGGCCTACGGAAACAGAAATCAATACATTTAGTTTCTGTTATATATTTATTGAAACTAGTTTTCGGATGCTTTTTGGAAGGTTATTAAACAATTTTATTCCATTAATAAAAATAGTTGAAAGTCTTACTTTGTGTTTGAAAATTAAAGTAATTGCAAATAAAAATAGGCCACTGGACCTACAAAATATATCTTAAAATATTCGATTGTAGTTTCATTTTTGCTCCTGTCAAATTTTATATGTAGCTATGATACGGGGGTTTTAGTTATTAGGTGTGGAGAATGTGGAAAATTAACTTTAAAATTTAAATAGGTTATTTTATTTATCATTAACCTTAACGCAACTCGTGTGATAACAGCGTTTAGAGGGGTACTCGTATACGGGAGGTAACTTGCTCCATGCAATAGTCAACAACATATCTGACTATGTGAGGTGGTCATAGGATTCGAACGACTACACTGCACTTCCCAGATAGAATTTTGCTCAAAACGTTGCTCACTTTGTGCCTTTTTAATATATTTTTTATTTAATACAAGGTTGTCTATCAACTTTAGCCTTTATTTACTCACACAGTACGCGTACATTTGAGCATACTTAGTAAAAGAGTTCTGTTAAAATATTCAATTCATCAATTTAAAAAATAACGTTTAAAAAGTTCAAGTTTCTTTTTATATCTTTACCAATATAATGTTTAAGTTCCTCATAAAAGGAAGTAAAGCTTTCTTAAAAAATTCCCTTAAAGTGTTAACTTAATCACTTAATAGTTCCTCAACACTAAAAAGGATCGCGCTCCTTAAAATGTTACAGAAAAATGGAACTCGTTAATTTTAAAAGTTCCTTCCCCAAGTATATGCACTTGAGCCTCTTAACTACATTATCACTCTACCCTCACATCCGTGAGGATGTACTTAACTGCATCATAATAGGCGAGTTACCAATCTGTAGCCATATAATTTTAAATTTTGTAGTCTTTTGTTAATATTTTGGTACTTGACACTGGCCGCGTTGGGCAGTTGACGGTGATAATTGCCTGGCTCATCGGAGAGAGATGTGTCATATTGGAGGCCGAAATTCAGTCCGGGAAGTGCCATGTCAACGTTAAATTCGGAATAATTCAAACTTGCCGGTCAGGTCGCATAACCATTTGAAAGGCTCGCTGCCATTGGCGTAGGCGAGTCAAGAAGAAGATACGTGGTTCTTGGAAGCGGGCAATTACACCTGAAATATCACTATACTAATTGATGTAGGCAAGCTAAGAATAGCCGAGTTAAGACTGAGCCATTTTCAGTGCTAATATTTTCGTGACATTTGGGCCGATTAAACCAAACGGGTGGGGGCTACAACGTTCATATTTTACATGGACATTAAGGTAATAGTGATGTATTGCTTTTTTAAAGAAAAAGTTGAAAAAGTTAGCCAGAATCCATAGAATAAAGGTTTTAATATGATTTTTTTGGGTTTATAATAAAAATTAACGAGTAACAATAGAAACTTGACAACAATCACCTACAATGCATTCAAAAAGCACTTGCAAAGAAAAAGTGGTCCCACGCGAACTAAAAACTTACAAAAAGCTCATCCATCAACGCGGCGGGACTTAAGCGTTTTCCTAATTATTGGATGAGCGAAAAAAATACTTCAATTTCACTGACCACCAAAAATCTTAGTTTGGGTGTTTTTTGTTTTGTTTGTTTTTGTTTTTGTTTTTTCTGTCTGTTTGTTCGCGCTCTATCGGGCAATCGGTTTAATATGCGATCTTGATGAAAATTGTAGAGAACCTTCGAAATCTTTGAACATAGACCTGGCACGTTTTCAGGTATAATCGAAGAAATATTTCTCATGAATATCGTACTTTTACGATTTTTTCGATTTATAATGCGATATTTTCCTGATATTTGGGCTGAATTCTGACCAAACGGGTGAGGCTACAACGTTCATATTTCTCATTAACATTAAGGTTATGGTGATGTATTCCTTTTTGAAAGAAAAAGTTTAAAAAGAGGGCCAGAATCTATAAAAATAAAAAAAGTTATATGAGTTGTTTGAGGTGCATAATAATATACCTAACTATAGAAACTTGACAACAATCACCTACAATGCGTTCAAAAAGCAAATCTTCTGACCGCCAGGTATTTTACATTCTTTAAACGAACGTTATTGATACTACTTTATAACAAATATCCAAATTTAACAAAAATGATTTTGTAATGGGAATTGAAAAAGTAAAGAATGCCACTCATACTAAAAACTTGCATAAAAGCTCATCCATCAACGCGACTCGAAAAAGCGTTTGCGAAACGGCCGAAGTTAGACGAGTGAGCGAAGCGAATGAGGATATAACGCCACTTGATCGGGCCTATGATAGGCTAGGGAGGAAAGACCCACGCTGGCTGCTTGATCCAGGCTTAGGTATAGGGGAATGAAAGGGAATGTTACCAGGTACTCAATATATGGCTCACTCACTCGTCTAACAACGACTTTGGCATTTTCCTAGTTTATGTGTAAACGGTCATTTGTAGATTAAGTGCACGTGATTTTGTATAAGGGGGTGTTGGGGGTGCTCCCAAGCTAATGCGGGTACGGGAAGCACAGGCTCGGATTTTTTCGATGCTTTGAGTGTGATTGGGGTATTTTAACGAAGTTAAAGGTATGATTTTATAACATTTGTTATTGGTGACTTGGTGATGATTGTTGTGATTGGAAAATTATATTATGTTGTTTGACAAACTTTCGTGCCGGCCGCCGGAATGATGATAACAAGTTAGCGAGCGACACTCATTCGCATACCTGAGTGGCCCCTTGACCCCCCAATCCCAGTGTATAATATAATCCTATTCACACGACGCATTTTACGATATATTTCGATTTTTAAAAAAATTCTTCGACTCAAACCTCTAGCCTACATGCTTTATTCGATTGTATTTTAAGAATTAATATATTCGTGTGCAATTTGTGCGTAATAGAAAAAAAAAATTATAAATCACAAATTTACGCTTTTTTTCGTTTTTTACCAAATTTCTTCGACTTATAACACCTACATGCTTTATTCGATTGTAATGTAGTGTGTAATATAATGTGCGCCCCTGATCCTCATATCGTCGTCGTAAAAATTAAAACAATATTACCAAGCGTGTCTCGCAGCCCATAGCAATGGGAAAACGAAATCAATTTAAATACCATCTGCATAACACATAGCAGCTCAATGCACCAATTACGCTCATCCAATAACACGCCTCCCCTGAAAAAGCGTTTGCGAAGCTTCCTAGTAATCAAAAAATTTCACCATACTCCATGGTTTTACTTTTCACCAACTGAGACAAAAAGATATGAAGATCTCACATGATGTCATTTAATTTTGGTTGCATGTTCCAATAGAATTAGTACCGTTATTTTGTGGTCAACCAGCATCGCATCGGACAGCCTATACATTATTTATGCAGATACACCCGCCTCGGCATTTATCAACAACTAGAACAAAATATCGAACATGCGCTGCGCATAGAAAGCATTATTTACTGTACCCACATTTAAAATATACCGTACACCATTAGTATAATATACTGAACACTATTCCAACACATCCAAAATAATTAAAAGACTATACGGATAGGCCACAAAGCAAGCACACAATAACTATGATACTCGAGTAGATTTGCTGTTGAATCTATAGGGTGTTATTCCCACTCCGCTCAAGCATCCTCCGTGGCGTAACGGTTAGATGCGTGGCTTACAGATGGAGAGTCGCCCTGCTGGACCGAGTTCGAGACACCAAACTTGAAACTTTATAATTACTTGCAATTAATACATGTTGTGTTTCCACCTACAGGCAATCAACTGGTGTCGAAAATAAGACAAAAAAGCCATGTAACCGATATTATATAAAACTTTTTATTTTATTTTTACGTTTAGCCTACATATTTAGCACCTAGATCGCGCTACAGATACTACGGGAAACTAGCGGGAAGATCGCGGGACGTCCCGTGCGGGACGTCCCGTACGGGACCCGGTATCGGCCAGTAGGACACTTCTAGGCGGGACCCGTACGGGACGTCCCGCAAGGGTCCCGCCCGGGCAAGTGCGGGAAAAAGACTGCGGGAAGACTGCGGGAAGACTGCGGGAAAGCCCAAAAATGTTTGTTGGGAAGGTCTCTCAGAACAATGTGTCACAGACGATGAAGTCGTGGCTCCCGCCCAGGCTGGAGGGACCCAGGACGTCCCCCTGGAGGACGCCGAGGCGCAGCAACCAGGCGTCGGGAACAGTGAGTACAACACTCAGTAGCAAGGTCACCCAGAACAATGTGTCACAGACGATGAAGTCGTGGCTCCCGCCCAGCCTGGAGGGACACAACACACAACCCGAGTCCAATTAATGGGTAAATATACACGGATCATTGGTTTAAAAAAAACTATTACAACTATGATGCGAAGGATTCAAGACCAATAATATTACTTGCAATTATACATAATCATCTGTTCATATTTTTAAAACCACATTTTCCAAGGGCACGTTAAAAATCACAATTCGTACATTTGTAGTAGTGACTTGTTTATTTGTTTACATTGCGCTAAGTTACATTCAGAAATACATATAAAATACAAGCATCCTCTTTTCTAATGTAAATCATTTATTAACATCTTTTATTTACATAGGCCTACGGAAACAGAAATCAATACATTTAGTTTCTAATATATATTTATTGAAACTTGTTTTCGGATGCTTTTTGGAAGGCTATTAAACAATTTTATTCCATTAATAAAAATAGTTGAATGTCTTACTTTGTGTTTGAAAATTAAAGTAATTGCAAATATAAATAGGCCACTGGACCTATAAAATATATCTTAAAATATTCGATTGTAGTTTCATTTTTGCTCCTGTCAAATTTTATATGTAGCTATGATACGGGGGTTTTAGTCATTTGGTGTGGAGAATGTGGAAAATTAACTTTAAAATTTAAATAGGTTATTTATTTATCATTAACCTTAACGCAACTCGTGTGATAACAGCGTTTAGAGGGGTACTCGTATACGGGAGGTAACATGCTCCATGAAATAGTCAACAACATATCTGACTATGAGGTGGTCATAGGATTCGAACGACTAGCTGCATTCATTCACCGACAGTGTCATGGCTCGGCCGCTAAGCGCGCGACTCTGATACGGGAGGTAACTTGCTCCATCCCAATAGTCAACAACATATCTGACTATGAGGTTTGGGTCATAGGATTCGAACGACCTCACTTCACTTCCCAGACAGAATTTTGCTCGAAACGTTGCTCACTTTGTGCCTTTTTAATATATTTTTTATTTAATACAAGGTTGTCTATCAACTAAAGCCTTCATTTACTCATACAGTACGCGAAACATTTGAGCATACTTAGTAAAAGAGTTCTGTTAAAATATTCAATTCATCAATTAAAAATAACGTTTAAAAAGTTCAAGTTTCTTTTTATATCTTTTCCAATAAAATGTTCAAGTTCCTCATAAAAGGAAGTAAAGCTTTCTTGAAAAATTCCTTCAAGTGTTAACTTAATCACTTTTAATAGTTTCCTCAACACTAAAAAGGATCGCACTCCTTAATATGTTACAGAAAATGGAACTCGGTTATTTTAAAGTTCCTTCCCCAAATATATGCACTTGAGCCTCTTAACTACATTATCACTCTACCCTCACATCTGTGAGGATGTACTTAACTGGGATCATAATAGGCGAGTTACCCAATCTGTTGCCATATAATTTTAAATTTTGTAGTCTTTTGTTAATATTTTGGTACTTGATACTGGCCGCGTTGGGCAGTTGACGGTGATAATTGCCTGGCTCATCGGAGAGAGATGTGTCATTTTGGACCCGAAATTCAGCCCGGGAAGTGCCATGTCAACGTTAAATTGGGAAATTTTTTCAAACTTCCGGTCGGTCGCAAACCATTTGAAAGGCCCTGCCATTGGCGAGGCGAGTAAAAGAAAAAATACGTGGTTCTTGGGAAGCGGGCAATTTACCCCTGAAAAATATCTAGTTGATGTAGGCGAGTAAGATAACCGAGTTAAGACTGAGCCCTTTTTAGTGCTTTTTTTCGTGACTTTTGGGCCTTAAACCAAACGGGGGGGGGGCTACAACGTTCTATTTTACATGGACATTAAGGTAATAGTGATGTTTGTTTTTTTAAAATAAAAGTTAAAAAAGTTACCCGAACCCATGAATAAAGGTTTTATTATGATTTTTTTGGGTTTATAATAAAAATTAACGAGTAACAATGAAATTTGAAAACAATCACCTACAATGCATTCAAAAAACCCTTGCAAAAAAAAGTGGTCCCACGCGAACTAAAATTTAAAAAAAAGCTCACCCTCAACGCGGGGGGACTTAAGCTTTTTCCCCAAATTTTTGGGATGAGCAAAAAAAATCTTAAATTTCACTACCACCAAAAATTTTATTTTGGGGTGTTTTTTTTTTTTGTTTTTTTTTGTTTTTGTTTTTTCTGTCTGTTTATTCGCGCTCTATGGGGCAATGGTTTAAATATGCATTTTATGAAAATTGAGGAACCTTCAAAATTTTTTGAACATAGACCTGCCCCGTTTTCAGGTTAATCGAAGAAATATTTCTCATGAATATCGTACTTTTACGTTTTTTTTTCGTTTATAATGCATATTTTCCCGATTTTTTGGGCTGAATTCTGACCAAACGGGTGGGCTACAAAGTTTATATTTCTATTAACTTAAGGTAATGGGGATGTATTGCCTTTTTAAAGAAAAGTTTAAAAAATAAGCCAGAATTTTAGAAAAAAAAAAGTTATTGAGTTGTTTGAGGTGTATAATAAATACCTAAATTATAGAAACTTGACAAAATAAACCTACAATGGTTCAAAAAACAAATCTTCGGACCTCCGGTATTTTACTTCTTTAAACGAACGTTATTGATACACTTTATAACAAATTCCCAATTTAACAAAAATGATTTTTTTAATGGAATTGAAAAATAAAGAATGCCATCATATAAAAAATTCAAAAAAGCTCTCCATCAACGCGACTGAAAAAGCGTTTGCGAAACGGCCGAAGTTAGACATGGGGAAGCGAAGAGGATATAACCCACTTGATCGGGCCTAGATAGGCTAGGGAGGGAAAAACCCACCCCGGCTGCTTGATCCCGGCTTGTATAGGGGAATGAAAAGGGGGTGTTACCCCGGTACTCAATATATGCTCACTCACTCGTCTAACAACGACTTTGGCATTTTCCCCATTTTTTGTGT
Organism: Sweltsa coloradensis; assembly: GCA_024449915.1. Classification (NCBI taxonomy): domain Eukaryota; kingdom Metazoa; phylum Arthropoda; class Insecta; order Plecoptera; family Chloroperlidae; genus Sweltsa; species Sweltsa coloradensis. Next base: position 57,364 of record JAMZAV010001246.1, read on the forward strand.
AAACGGGTTTTTTGGATTAAGTGCACGTGATTTTTTATAAGGGGGTGTTGGGGGTCTCCAAGCTAATGCGGGTACGGGAAGCACAGGGTCGGGTTTTTTTGATGCTTTGATGTGTTGGGGTATTTTAAAAGAAGTTAAAAGGGATGATTTTTTAACATTTGTTAGTGGTGCTTGGGGAGATTTTTGTGATTGGAAAAATTTTTTATGTTGTTTGCAAAAAATTTTTGTGCCGGGCCCCCGGAATGATGATAACAAGTTAGCGAGCGACACTCATTCGCATACCTGAGTGGCCCCTTGACCCCCCAATCCCAGTGTATAATAATAATCCTATTCACACGACGAGACTTTACGACGAGTGAATCAAAACAGTGAACTATGTGTGTGAGAGTGATAAAAGAGAGAGACGAGAGCTTCTAATACGTAGGCAGTTGTAAATGACTCACATTTCTTACGACTTACTTACGCCTTGCACCTTACGCCTTGGAACAAGTTGTGAACGAGGCAGAGGCTTTAGGTGTCGCTACAGCGGGCAATTAGTATAACACCGCAATGCCCTTTCTGTCGCTGTATATACGTCATACATGCGCTCAGACAAGATGGAAGTGGGTGTCATCTTAAGTTGAAAATCATTGATTATGTGACTGAGATTGTAGGCTACTCTAAATACGGATGTAATTATTTAAAGATTTAGTAAAGGTTTGATTTATGAAATATAGTAATAGAGGCATCACTTATAAAATGTGCATGATGTGCACGGGTGGACGGGGACGTTCATCTATACCAAGTAATGACATTCAATGCTTTGTGCTTGTAAAGATTTAAAACTTAAATCCGGGCATATTTCCAGACTTTTCTATATCCTTCTGTGTCTTTCGGAATAAAGGCGTCTAAAAAGGTTTTTTTTTTTTTTTTTTCCCTGCCCCCATTAAGATAAAATGCTGAAAAAATTTAAAAGAAGACACCCTTTCGACTGTAGTTATATAACCCCTTTAAAAAGTAGAAAAAAAATTTTGATTTTTTTAAAACAGCAAATTTTTTAAAAATTTTTTTGCATTGGAAGGAAAAATGGGCTGCGGCTGGGGCTGTTTTAGTGTCGCGCTTTTTTTAAACCCATTTATTTCCAGACTGTTCTATGTCCTTTCCGGTATTCGGAGATAAATTGTCTCAAGGTTGTATTGTTTTCACATGCCCCCAATCTAAGATTAGAGGTGAGTATTTCACATAAGCACCTTCGCATGCATTTGAAACTTACTTTAAAAAAAAAAAATGAGCCCGTTTTAAAACAAGTTTTTTTTTAAAATTTTTTTTACATTGATTGGATATGGAACAAAGGACAACGGTTGCAACTTTTCTGTGGGGGCGCTGGTGTTCTTTATCCACATTTTTATATTACGCCTGTATACAAAACAATAGCTTGGAGTTACATCCCGTACCGTAACTAAAAATGTCATCTGTGGCACTATCATTCATTTGGAATTTTTTTTTAAACATTAAAAAAACATGTTTATAAACATTGTTGATTGAGTGTAAAAAAATGAAGTGAAGCCATCACTCAATATCACCTTTGCACTGTATGGCAATTACATTGATGATGAAAACACACAGAATGAACCAAGCTTTGATAAAGTTACATTTATTTTTTAGGCATAAAAACGGAATGAACTTAGACTGTAAATCATTGCCGGAATCCAAAACAATATGTCAAAATTCGACAAAATAATATTAGTTATAATTACTAGCTGTTAAGTGTAATCACTAATTACTAATACAAATAATTCAACTAAATGTGAATTTCTTGTACTTTTACCTTCACTTACAGTAATACAAGTAAATACAAAACATACTTATGCCAACTCTGGTAACTGAGGGTCTTAAAAATGTTACAAAAGGTTCGTTAGATTACAAGTTAGATTATCTCTACCTACTTCAATATTGTGACTGGGTAAAGGCTACTTTCTACTCATTCATGCTGAGAATATGGCTTCTATCACAATCTCACACTTATGATCAACGCACTTTCGTTTAAATTCTACCGCGGGTAGTGTTGCAACAGGTGATACAAACGCACCGCGTATTGGGCGGCGAGTGACAAAGCTAACATTTTATTGGTTCGTGGAGATAGAACAATCTGGAATTATTTACTTTGGCGTTTTGCGGTATAATTGGATATGGAACACTATGGATCGGAGGAAAAGTGCTTTTGTGTAATTAGAACAAAATGGAAACGTCAGTATGACCCTTAAAATAAGATTTTTTAAATTTTTCTTTTGCTAAAATGTTAGATAAATGTACATAGAACAAGCTGGAATGCATAACTCGATTTTTTCAAAAAATGGATTTAGAACAGTCTGGAAATATGCCAGCGAAATAACTACGTGACTCAAGTTTGAAGCCCATTACATTACATTTGTCTAGAAAACAAAACAAAATATACTGAAACGTTCCATCCTTTTTAACCGTTTTTTGCCTTGTAGGCTTATTCAGAACTGCAGGGTATATAGGCCTACTTGACGGTGTATCTCGTAAACAGGGGTCTATACGGTAATCAATTACCACGTAGCATCCAGTGCTGCATGGTGGTAGATGATAATTGCACTTTATTGAAAGCGCAACTTAGTAGAAATAAGAGAAGATCTTAATGCTTAACGTGTCAGCATCTTAACAGGAGAATATCATGATATGTTACACGGTGAGGGAGTGACGTTTGTATAACTTCACATGTGAATATATGAGCTGACGATCTTCGAGCAAGGAAAATCTATAGAAAACAACATTTTATAACAAATGTTTTTTTGTTGCATATTAAAAAGAAAGTGTCATTTATGTAGCTAAAACAAAGCATTTTTCTTGTTTCTACATTAGTTTTGAATACAATAAAAGAATGAACAGTATTATCTAAAGAAAATGAAAATTCGGTGAATGCGTGACAGTTGTAATTAGAAAATCAAACCTAAAGATAAAATAATGGTTAGAGGAACTTACATATAGCAGACATTTTTGTTTAAATGTTTGGGCCGCGGACATAAACTCGACACTATCAACAATTGCGATTTTTAGACAATGAGGTATGTATACCCGGAGACCGTCTTGCAAAATCAAATTCTTAGAAAAGATGTTATCAATAATATTGTTTCATCATGCTTGTCTTCCACATACTTTTACAAACGAAAATTATTTGATAACGTTTGATTAATATACAAACATTATAAGGCACAAATTCGAGTTTTGTACACTCACCTACTGCGTAATATTTCGGTGACATTCGTCACCTTCCTCAGGCGCGAGGATAGAGTGATGTGTTATTGCTTTTAACCGTTTTTTGTTCAGGGAGTGAGAAGTGTATTTTATCATTATCCGGTTAACAAAGTTATGTTGTTTTATCTAGGGCGACGGTCGTTCGCCCGCAGCCAAGCGCACGCGACTGCTAGTAGGAGATGATAACTCAACCCTGTTTACTCCTACCCGAGTTGGGGGGTTTTCAGCTATCTGCACACGCCGTCCCGAAAGATTTACAATCATGAAACTCGGTATATGAGTATAACCTGATATGTGGTCCATGACATACCAAAAAAAAATCAGCCCGACCCGATAACCCGGTCTGTGTTAAAAAAGTGCGTAAAAATCAACGAAAACCTTCCGGCTGGCTGGGTGGGTGGGTGGATAGCAAGCTATGGGATTCTGACAGAGAGGAATAAGAGCCTACAGAGAAAACGGTACACCTTAGAACCAAGGTCCTCTAGAATCTAGATCTACGCCACCTGGCGGAGGTTCGTCTAACTCGCTCGTGTGGCCACTAGGTTCCTATAGAGAGTTAGACGATCCTCCGCTAGGCGGAGATCCAGCAGACCTTGCTTAGAACTATGAAACTTGGACCACACTTTGCACCTCAGACTCACATCCGCTTAGAGGCAAGCAATATTCCACCTCCAACAACCCCTAAATCATCCCCTAAAATTGGAATAATTCATAGCTCTAACCCAAAATTGAATTTTTATTCAAATTTGTTATTAAAATTATGTTCTAATGTGTTTTAACCCAATCAACCTATTGCCAGCGGTTTAGCCGAGCTCGTTTAACCGGTTCCCACTCGAACACCGAAGTTAAGCAGAATCGGGCGTGGTCATGGGTAGAGTGGGTGACCGCTCTACCCTGAAACTCACGTATACCGCTGGTTAGAGCAGATGGAGGGTTCGAAAGCTAGTGTAACGGCTTCGTTCTCCTTGACGTCTGCTCGGCAGTCCGGGTTAGTGGAGGAACCTATATGACTGTCAAAGTTACACCGTCCTGTCGGATGGGACGTTAAGCCGTTGGTCCCCTTGGTACTTTTCGAAAGGAGTAGGCTATGTGCCGGTACCGGGTTTCCCCTCCTCTCTTCTGTTCATACTTCATCCTCATCTATCACCACTCATCGTCTCGATTAGCCAAAGTGCATAAATATGAGACGTTAAGCAATATTCAATCAAATCAAATCAAATCCAATCAGCCTATTCTCATGAAAAAAACACATTTTGTCAACCCCCATCCCTAATAGTTTATATTATTTTTACCTTGATTTCCAGCATTCACCATGAAGGCACCTAATGAGATATAATCATGAAATTTGGCATGATGGTACATAATAATATGAAAAATAATCCTCCGAGAGGCAATTCGATATTCCACCCCCAACAACCCCTAAATCATCCCCTAAAATTGGAATAATTCATAGCTCTAACCTAAAATTGATTTTTTATTCAAATTAGTTATTAAAATTATGTTTTAATGTGTTTTAACCCAACCGGCCAATTCTAATTTGATAAACCACATTTTTTTCAACCCCCATCCCTTATAGTTTATACTATTTTTACCTTGATTTCCAGTATTAACCATGAAGGCACCTAATGAGTTATCAGCATGAAATTTAGCATGATGGTACATAATAATATGAAAAATAATCCGCTGAGAAGCAAGCGATATTCCATCCCCAACACCCAGTAAATCATCCCCTAAAATTGGAATAATTCATAGCTCACACCCAAAATTTAATTTTTATTCAAATTAAATATAAAAATTATTTTTTATGTGTTTTAACCCAATCGAGCTATTCTCATTTCCTAAACCACATTTTTTCAACCCCCATCCCTAATAGTTTATATTATTTTTACCTTGATTTCCAGCATTTACCATGAAGGCACCGAATGAGTTATCACTTAGCAGCATGAAATTTGGCATGATGGTACATAATAATATGAAACATAATAATCCGCCAGGAGGCAAGCGATATTTCTCCCCCACTGTTCCCTACCACCCTTAACTTTGGGAAAAACGTTAGGTCGTATTTAACACAAATTGAATATTTTAATTGCTGATTTAAATGATGCGTCAATGTGTTATAGTACGGTCAACAAATCATTCACACAAAAACCCAAGACGACATTAAACTTAGGAAACTTAATAAATACATTGTATATTGCCAACTACAGATTGTTGGATGAGCGTAGCGAGCGAAGCGAAGATTCCATTTCACTACACTGGAGAAAAAATTCCGGAATGTTTTTTTTTCTTTCTTTCTTTTTTTCTTTGTATTTTTGTGTTTGTTCACACGATTCCGGCTAAACCGATACTCCAAATGCAATGAAATTTTATATGGGTCTTCGAAATCTCTGAACTTAGAACTGCCACGTTTTTGAGCGCAATCGAAAAATTATTTCTCATTAAAATCGCAATTTTACGATTTTTTTCGATTTTTAAAAAATTTCTTCGACTTATAACACCTACATGCTTTATTCGATTATTATGATTTTTTCACAAAACCTTAATTTTATGAATTAATATACTCGAGTGAAATTTGAGCGCGATCGAAAAATTATTTCTTATGAAAATCGCAATTTTACGATTTTTTTTCGATTTTTAAAACATTCTTCGACTTATAATACCTACATGCTTTATCCGATTGTAATGATATTTTCACAGAACCTCAATTTTATGAATTAATATATTCGTGTAAAATTTGTGCGCAATCGAATAATTGTTTCTTATGAAAATTTCAATATTACGATTTTTTTCCTTTTTTAAATTATTACGATTAATTAAAAAAAAAAATTTAAGTTAATTTTTTATTTTATTTTGTTTTATTTTTAAAAAATCTTCAACTTAGTAATGATTTTTTCACAGAACAACAGAAAATCCGCATAACACATGGCAGGTCAATGCACCAATTACGCTCATCCAACAACGCGGCGGGACTTAAGCGTTTTCCTAGTAAATAAAAACAAAAGATGCGTGATAGCTTTTGTTTCTTGACAATCTGTTTTAAAGGCACTGAATCCACCTTTTCACGTATTTATTGCCTTGATATGAAACAAACAACAAAAAGATGTGATAACCCCCCTCCAAATACAAAAATTTGTAAAAGAAAAAAAACGGCATCCAAGCTCTCCTTCAAAAGTCTTCGGCTGTGAATGCTGTGAGATATCGAAGTTGAGCCAAGCATTTCATTCTTTTCCCTATTTTCGCATTGAAAAGAAGTAAGATCATTTCGCCTGTTGACGAGAGCCAAGCCAACCATTTTCGTGGTAAAAAAAAGTAAAAGTTGAAAACTCAAAATCACAAAAAAATTACTTTGCTATTGACTTGAATGAACCAAATTCAATGGCCAAGTATTTTTTTTATGATTTTGAGTTTAAAATTTTTACTTTTTTTACCACGAAAATGGTTGGCTTGGCGCTTGTCAACAGGCGAAATGATCTTACTTCTTTTCAATGCGAAACTAGGGAGAAAGAATGAAATGCTAGGCTCAACTTCTATATCTCACAGCACTCACAGCCTCAGACTTTTGAAGGAGAGCTTGGCTGCCGTTTTTTTTTAAATATATTTTTTGTATTTTGGGGGTAAAGAATTACGTTGATCTTGAGTGGAAGCGATTACGATTCACCGGGATAGTATTCTTATTTCAATCAGAGTTTGTTTTTCATATTTACTTATCTGCATAAAGTAAATAATTTTGTCTTATTCTATCTCTACGAATTAAGGTTACTAGGAAAACGCTAAAGTCCCGCCGCGTTGATGGATGAGCTTTTTAAAGTTTTAAGTTTGCTTGGGATATCTTTACTTTTGTAAGTGCTTTGTTTTGCTGCCTACGCATTGTAGGTGAATGTTGTCAAGTTTCTTTTGTTTCTTGTCAATTGGTATTATTAACCGTAAAAAACTTATATTAAAAGCTTTATTTCTATGGATTCTGGCTAACTTTTTCATTTTTTTCTTTCAAAAGGTACTACATTACCATAACCTTAATGTCCATGTATAATATGAACGTTGAAACCCCACCCGTTTGGTCAGAATTGGCCCAAATGGCACGAAAATATAGTACAAAAAACCAAAAATCTTATATGAAAGCTTTATTTCTATAGATTCTGGCTAACTTTTTCAACTTTTTTCTTTCAAAATGTACTAAATCACCATAATCTTAATGTCCGTGTATAATATGAACGTTTTAGCTTCACCCGTTTGGTCAGAATTGGCCCAAATGGCACGAAAATATCGCCCAAAAAATCGAAAAAAATCGTAAAAGTACGATATTCATGAGAAATATTTCTTCGATTGTACCCAAAAACGTGGCAAGTCTAAGTTCAGAGATTTCGAAGGTCCTGTCAAATTTTCATCCAGATCGCATATGCCGTTTGCCCAGTAGAGAGCGAACAGAAAAAAAACCAAACAGAAAAAAAAAAAAAAACAAAAAAAAAAAAAAAACACCCGAGCTAAATTTTTTGGGGGGTCGGTGAAATTGAAGTCTTCGCTTCGCTCATCCAACAAACTGCTACAAATATTAATTTTGTTAAATAAATATCATTTGAAATAGACCTAGTGTTGGAAACCCAAGGGGCGTGGGTTCAAATCCGACAAAAGTAAAAGGAATGAGCGCATATCCTCCTCCGATCCTCGTTCCATCAAAGTAACTCTGCATGTCTGATATTGTTTCCACTATAAGCAAATGTGCATTCACAGCGAGACAAAATAATATCAAGTTTTGTTAACATCAACTAAATGCAACACTCCTATACAGATTACTGAGGTCATGTACTTGCGAGCGATTCCATCACACACGCTCAATCATTCTTCGTGCAATCGACTGGTGGGTGAATAATAGCAGTCCTTTACACTCAGTGGAATTATTAAATTATGCACATGCACAGCGTTACACAAATTATAATCGATACTATGTTTAATCGTAGGCCTATTAACAATATCCGATTTTGGTTACAAAATATTACCAATCACCACATGATAATAGTTTAATAGCCAACATGATGTAAAAGTTGAGTCATAATTTTAGTACTAAAATACTCGCTCAACGATATATCTGACTAAATGGTAGGCATAATACGAAACACAAAGTACAATGATACGGAGTGAAAACAAAGATTACACGCCGCGCCGCACCGGGAACTTGCACCCCTTATCTCGCGAGCTGCGGTAGACTAGTCCGTTTCGGACAGACGGTCCATCTATTTGAAATCCATCCCCAACACAAGTGATGATGTGGGGGGGGGGGGGTATACGCGAGTAGATGGCGTATACCCGAAAAGTAATATATACCCCTCCGTAAACCTAAAAAATAATTAGGGTATACGCTGATACGCTGCAGTATCTCTTGGTACAAATGACGTAATCCAATGTCAAGTCACAGAACATAATATTATTTGCAATCACAATTACCATTCACCACCACCAAATGTTATAAGATAATCATCCCGAAAACTCGTAAAAATAATCTAATCCCACACTAAGAATCGAAAAATTTGTCGGGGCAACGGACCCGCATTAGGTGTGGGACCTCTTCTCAGACCTCTTATTGTACAACATCATGTACATTACACATGAAAGAGCGTTAATCACTTTTGGGTGACACGTCACACCACTGCAAAACTCAGTAACAAGATGAATGTAGAGGGTCAATTAAAATGAATGGCAAACGTCAGGCAAGTGCAGGAAGTAAATAGCATAGAAAACGCCGATCCATGCTGTAAACAACCAAAGTATTGGTTTACTAAGCACTTTCGATCAATTTTAGTTTAACGGTATTCTTCATACATAGTTCAAATCATGGTTAAACTAATCGTTTTGTTGTAATGCAACTAGGCCGCTTCGCGAACGCTTTTTTTAGTCGCGTTGATGGATGGGCTTTTTTGTAAGTTTTAAGATTGCGTAGGACCTCTTTACCTTTGCAAGTTCTTTTTGAATGCATTGTAGGTGATTGTTGTCAAGTTTCTATTGTTACTTGTTAATTGTTATTATAAACCTCAAAAACTCATATTACAACTTTTATTCTATGGATTCTGGCTAACTTATTCAACTTTTTTTTCACAAGGTTCTACATTACCATAACCTTAATGTCCATGTAAAATATGATCGTTGTAGCCCCACCCGATTGGTCAGAATCGGCCCAAATGTCACGAAAATATCGAACTTAAAATCGAAAAAAATCGTAAAAGTACGATATTCATGAGAAATATTTCTTCGATTGTACCCAAAAACGTGGCTGGTCTAAGTTCAGAGATCCGAGCAAATTTTTTTGGTGGGGAGTCAGTGAAATTGAAGTCTTCGCTCATCCAATTATGTGTTGACTTTTATTTTGACAAATTAAACGCGTTTTCATAAATACTCGTAACCAAATAACATAATTCTTTTAACATTCCGTTCTATTGATTGATTGGATATTGCCTAACGTCTCATATTTATGCAACTTGGCTAATCTAGACGATGGGAAGGGGACGTAAGGGGTGACGCGTGGGCGTTCTATATACATGGATTAAATGTTAACATTATTAAAAATGATAAGTGATAAAACGCCGAAGCGAGGTCGTGTGTGTCAGAAGTACGATAATTACAGTTTCAATATAAGTAAGGAATCCGAATGTTTAGTTCAATTTGTATTTAAAGGTGCTATTACCCCCAAAAATATTTTTGCCACTTATTTTATAGCATATTACTACACTAAAATGACCATATTATTTACTACAATTCAGAAATTAAAAAAGTCCGCCCCTACCGGGAATCGAACCACGGATCTCCCGCATTCCAGACTGGCGTCTTAACCACTAGACCATCAGGACGGGTACATTTTAAGCTCTGAATTGTAGTTCCATTATACATCTGAATGGATGGAACAGTACTGCAACGAATATCTGCTGCCTTTGAACTGACCACCAAACATTAATTATAATGTCATTACCTTTACGCAGGTATGAGAAACTAAATCGAGAAACTAAAATGACCGTTTAAAAAATTATGTCTTGTAACTGAGATTTTATATCAATTTATCAATTTTTTTTTATCTTGAAATTTACGAAAATTGTCGTTTTGGGCAATTTCTTTATATCTGCTTTAACCTTCTTATTTTTTGTTCTACATAGATAATAGAGCATCATACCAATCTCCAGTTGCCCTTTATGTCTTGAACCTGTGCACAAATATACAGAACACTCAAAACACGCAAAAATATGCATTCCAAAATCACACACCTTCTTGGTAATCAGCATATTTTGACCGAACCACTCGCCCAAATAACAAAACAAAATAAAGAGGATTTACAAAAATGGCTGTCGAGTTCGTCAATAAAGGATAATATTTGTTTGGATCAAAATCCCCCAAGGTCACGGGGCATAAAGATCGTCCCCATGTTATTTCTTATGGGAGATTTTTGCCGATGGGACCTAGCTCGAAAAATACCAAGTCCGACAATTTATTTCCGAGTCAAGGTAGACCCAATAATTTTTTTGTTGATTTCTAAATTCATAACACTAGTTAGCCTAAATGAAATATATTTTTTCCCTTTAATGAAAATAGTAGATTTTTTAAGAAGTCGCTCGAACCTGTAGCAACGCATGCGGTGGTAAGTTTGAAATACTAATGGCGTTTTCCACTGGTCGCACTGATGCGTACTGAGTGCAAGTAGCATATTCCACTGGTACCAAAAAATCGCAATCGTTCAGAAATGCCGTACGTATTCCACGGAGCGGACTGCACTCGCTCCGTGCATTCGCAGTGCGCTGAGCCGCACTGAGCCGCACTGACTCCGAGGGTCAGGGCAATCTTTCCAGTGCAAATATGACTGCCGTAGACCCACGGAATTTGGATATACGTTGTTAGATTTGAAAGACTTTTCGTCGGATAATAGCGACGATGAGTTGATCAATAAAGAAATCACAAGCCAAAAATCACAACGTAGAAGATGTTGTCCGCATAAGGTAGATTTGCATAACGTTTGAGTTATGTTTATTGTTTACCGTTCAGTCCAGTCGGGAACGGCTAGGCCTATAATATGCATGCATAGATCCGGCCGTTGCTTTCGACTTTTTCCCCCATTCTCATCCACCACAATTGCTTCGAAAGCGTATGAAGACATATTGATAGTGAGGGTTGCCATGCCACTCAGTATTATGCACTGAAAAAAAATTGTATTCCACTGACAATAATTGCACTCAGGGCAGCACTGGTGCCGTTCATCACGTGACTGTGACATTTCTGTGCGCACTGAGGGTGCACTCAGTGCGGCCCAGTGGAAAACGCCATATGTCATGCATTCTTACGTTACAAATATTTTGTTGGTATTTCGTTACATCACTACTCGTACTAAATGTTGCAAGACAAACGTATTTGTGCTGTACATTATACTATGATTCAGTTCTATAGGCCTTCAACTAATTTAAAACGAAATAGGGGGGTGTATTATGAAATATACAAGACAATACTATCAACAACAGACTTTCAAAACATGAAGAAACATGATTTTATTGCAATAGCTTGACACAATCCACATCATCTTGCGTATTTCGTAAGAATTTTAACTAGGCCTACTCTGAAGAATAAAAGCATACGCAAAATTATTGAAGGTTTATTACAATATCTCGACAAATATCTGCCTAGCTTTTCGAAAGTTTGCATAACATTTGTGTTATTAAATCTGTTGCAAACCTTTGTATAGGCGATATTATATACATTTTTAACATAGTCAGCTTTTGTAGGTACTATTGAAATGATCAAGTTTATTATACACATACCACGGATTATGAGACCAGTCAGGCGCGTAGGAACTCCTTTTCGAGTGGGGGGGAACAACAAATCTGCTGCCAAGTACGGGGGGTTTGGGGGGCTCCGCCCCCCAACTACAGCGCCGCAGGCGAAAATTTTGAAAATTAGGTTTTTAGAGTGTGTTTGGTGCGTTCTAGAAAAAAATCGTGGGCTGAATGCAATACCAAATTAATGTATTTTTTGTACAGTTAAAACTATAAAACTCTAAATAAAATTGGAATAGTTAAGAGATAGACCATGCATGCTACAACCATTGAACATGCATAGGCTTATCATTGATCACGTCGAACAATAAAAGGATTGTCGAAATTTTTGATCATTACTATAAGGAGGTATAAGGTAAGGGAAAGGGAAGTGGAGAATACACTGCAGACGTGCCAAAACAAGTCATTATCAGTAAGTATAATGGATTAAAAAAATCACTTTTATTGAAAATTCGTTATTCAGAATTTGTTTCCGTGCGTGTACGGCGAGACTGAATTTCTAAGATTCTGAAGTGGGGGGGTCACGTTAAAAAGTGGGGGGGGGGAAATTCCCCCCATTCCCCCCCCCCTTCCTACGCGCCTGAGACCAGTGAAAATCTGTGGCGTTGCCGTAACTCGACCAATTTTCGAGCGATTAATATAACATGCAAGTTATTTAATCTGAAAGACAAAATGTATTTAAATTCTATGCCGTGAGGCCCGTGAAAGCGTTAATTGAACCACAAAGATAATACCATACATATAGTAATATTCGATTTATTTGTATTGACAAAATCAAATTAACATGTATTTTATGACATGCAAGTTCACATTATGCGGATTAAGTTATCAGGAACACCTTCTTGTCACTATTAGTAGCCCTGTTCGCATATTTGCACGTTCGTGTATTTCGTAACGGATGTTAGAGCAAACGCGAGTGACACAGACATAGTAACTAAATGTGTTTGTGTTAAAACAAGCGTGTGAATTATTGGTCTATGACGCAAGCGCTAGCGGTAACTTTTACAATCTTGCGTAAGCTACTTTTATAAAGTTAAAACTCTTTGATAAGCTCGAGCAAACCAGGCTTTGAAGTAGAATGGAAAGGTCTCACTTGGAATCTCTATCGGGTTGTTGTTGTTAATGTTAAGTAATAATGTGTGTATTGCGCCAAAAGAGCACATTTTCCTAATATAGTGTTTACTTTTTTCAGAACAGGCATTAAATATGCCACCAAACGTGTCATTTGTAGTAGTTTCCTAAGCTTGAGTGTAGGTGACAATTAATTATTTAAAATATTGAAATTGATAAACATAGTAGAAAGTAATATCAGTGGTTGGTAATATCAACAAGACATTCTCGAAGAGAAACGAGAGGTAGGAGTTTTCGAACCAGAAATGTGGTTTAATTGCATCGCATGTATTTCAAATTCCAAGTAGTAAGAAATTGCCAAATGGTTCAGAACAATATACAAGCATCAGCTATAGGTCGATTTTAATTCGAACAGCTTTTATTTCGAGAATCTTGAAATGGTATGAAATTTGAATGACCGATTTCACATCACACGACCTAATTATTTGCAACTTGTAAAGAAATTCGCGATTGGAACGTCAGTAGACAAAAATGCCTCAGCATTTTTCAAATATGATTTTTATTTAGGAATTCTTTATTCATAAAAAGGGGAGAAATGTTATGTCTGTTAATTAGTCGGATTGCTAAAAATGTAAATGATTAAACGAGATAAATATAGTCGCACAGCGGCACTATAAAACCAGAACTTTTTTGATTGTGTGGTTTTAACAATATATAAAATATAAGATCTTGTTCAGAACTTGTTCAGCAGAACGTTCATTTCAGCTGTCCTTCGCACCAAAACATACATATACGCTTGACTCGACACTAACACAACACCTAAAAATTGAATTAAAACAGATTTGGATGAAATTCACATCCACTGCCCAGCACCCCTCGGAATTAAGAAAACTCAGCGTTCTTGTAACACATGCTCCGGTAGCAGATTCAGAACACACTAGGAATCGCTGAGGCTGGCGCGGAGACGATTTTCCGGGAATTATTCTATGACATCCAGTACGCGTATTCCTAAATTAATTCATTGATTTTGAGTAACAAAATCCGTGAAATCTCCGTCATTTCAACTTCGGGAATTTATTCCAAGTGTACAGATTTTTAACGCAAATTTGCATACTGGATATCAACGTAATGAATGTGAACGCGTAGGTGAATTTGGTAAATCGTAACATGAACGGTAAGATGTGAATTTCCAGAATTGGAATCCATGTTTTGGATTTCTTATTTGTTTTATGTTTTGGACTTATGTCTTGGAATGGATCGCATAGGAAAAGCCCAGTCAATATTTAATTATGAAAAGTCCAGTAGAGTAGGTGACGTGTCAGAAGGATCGAGGAGAGTTTTTAAGGGGCTATCTCAAACGAAGAGGATCCTTGGGGGCTTTTACTCCCAAAAATTATTTTTTACCACATATTCGTCCTATATATTTGCGAAGTGTCAAAAGGTGTGAGTTTTACTAAATGTTTTACTAGATAATTATATTATTAACTAATGCAGGCTATGGTCTACAAGAAACGGTGCACTATAGTCAGTTGAAGGTACCAATCAGAATATAACAATGCCGCTTCGCAAACGCTTTTTCCAGTCGCGTTGATGTATGAGCTTTTTTGGTAGGCTACTTCAGTCCAATGAGAACCAAGTTTTTTGTGTGCTTGGGATCTCATTACTTTTTTAAGTACCGTTGCAAAATTATTTTTTGTTACATTAGGTCAATTTGTATAGAGTAGTATTATTGTGCTTTGGTTACAACAATTAACAATAGTATGAAAAATATATCGAGTCCAAACGACTTGTTTTTTGTACGCAATTATAGAAGCAACTATAGAGCAACTATATAACTATATATATACTTGACAACAATCACCTACAATGCGTTAAAAACGCAAGTCTTCGGGCCTACAGATATTTTACATTCTCTAAATTGGTATTACCAAAGCAATTAGTAGGCCATCTACTTTATAAAATACTAAAAATTTAAAAAAGCTCATCCATCAACGCGACTAAGAAAAGCGTTCGAGAAACGGCCGAGTATATGTTGTTATTATAGGCCAAGCCAATTGAGAATATTGCGAATTTTTATTGCCTGCTTTAATTAAAATATATTTTAATACATTTACGCTATACACTAGGGACTATACAGTTGTGATGTTAATTGGATGAGCGAAGCGAAGACTTCAATTTCACTGACCGTCCAAAAAATTACCTCGGGTGTTTTTTTTTTTTTCGTTTGTTTGCTCTCTAACGGGCAAACGGCATATGCGATCTTGATGAAAATTGGATGGGACCTTCGAAATCTCTGATCTTACACGTTTTTTGGTACAATCGAAAAAATATTTCTCATGAATATCGTACTTTTACGATTTTTTAAAGTTTTTAATGCGATATTTTTGTGACATTTGGGCCCAATTCTGACCAAACGGGTGGGGCTACAACGTTCATATTTTACATGGACATTAAGGTAATGGTGATGTCGTACCTTTTGAAAGAAAAAGATGAAAAAGTACTAGAGAATCCATAGAAATAATGGTTTTAATATAAGTTTTTTGAGGTGTATAATAATTAACAAGTAGCAATAGAAACTTGACAACAATCACCTACAATTCGTGAAAAAAAGCAAGTCTTCGGGCCTCAGATAGTTAACATTCTATAAATTGGTATTAACATAGCAATAAGTACTACTTTATAAACATTATCCTAATTTAACAAAAATTATTTTGCAATGGAACTTTGTAAAGAGATCCCACGCATAATAAAAATTAAAAAAAGCTCATCCATCAAAGCGACTAAAAAGCGTTTGCAAAGCGGCCTTGCATTTGGATTAGCGAAGCGAAGACTTAAATTTCACTGCCCCCAGAAAATTAGCTCAGGATTTTTTTATTTTTATTTTTATTTTATTTTTGTGTGCGTTCTACCGGGCAAACGGTATAATATGAGATATTGATAAAATTGGATGGGACCTTCGAAATCTCTGAACTTAGGAATCTCTGAACTTAGACCTGCCACGTTTTTGGTCACAATCGAAGAAATATTTCTCATGCATATCGTACTTGGACCTTTTCCTTCGTTTTTTAATGCTATATTTTCGTGATATTTGGCTCGCGACCGGGCAATCGGCTACTTCGATCTTAATGAAACTTTATGGGAACGTTTGAAATCATTAAAATTAGATATGTTTTAATTTTAGGGACATATTGTGATGAAATATTTCTCATAGAAATCGTACTTTTACGATATTTTTCCGATTTTGTATATGATATTATCGTGATGTTTGGGCCGATTCTGACCAAACAGGTGGGGCTACAACATTCATATTTTACATAGTCGATAAGATTAACGTGATGTAGTACCTTTAGACAGAACAAAATGGCCAAAATTCATGGTAATAAAGGTTTTATTATAAGCCTTTTACAGGTGTACAATTAACTAGTAACCAAATATATAGAAACTTGACAACAATCACCAACAATGCGTACAAAAAGCATGTCTTTGGGCCTCGATATGATTTACATTCAATTGTTAATTGGTATTTCAATAGCAATTAATACTTCTGGATAAAAATTATCCTAATTTAACAAAAATTATTTTGTAATGGAATTTGAAAAAGTAATGCGATCCCACTTAAACCGAAACGAAGTAATCATTGGACAGTTTTTTTTTCAAAAAAGCTCATCCATCAACGTGACTGAAAAAGCGTTCGCGAAGTGGCCTAGTTGTTATAAATGGCAACGATGATTTATGAATAATAATAAAATAAATATGCCTATTAGGCAAACATACTGCGAATTTCGGTTAAAAATTATTGTATTTTCTTCACAATTATTTATTTTTAACAACTACCATATTGGTCATACTTGGCCGCATATTTCATAGGCCGATATCCTACAAATTAATTATACGTTTAACAAAATGGAGACATATAAACAAATGAGTAACACAAATTCACCGGATATTTAATAACGTTTTCCATTGAGAGCACTCGAACTAACGTCAGAATCATCATCCATTGGGCGCACTCGAACTAACGTCAGAATAATCATCCATTGGGCGCACTCGAACCAATGTCTGGATAGTTAGTTAATGTTGTTTTAGGGCACTCAACAGTAGAGTTATCAGTGTTTATGTCAAGTGTATTGGAATCTTCCAAATTTTCTTTTTCCATAATTGTGGATTACCACCATGTTTTCTTCTTTCCAAAGGGAGGAACGTAAGGGAAGATGCGGGGGGTTATTGGGAAGGAGTGAGGATGTTGGATAGGATGGGTTAAACTGGTTGGGAACGGAGGAGTGCTCGTTGCAGAGAGAGCCGGCAAGTATGGAGAAGAAAAAGTGAAAGAAAAAAATAAATATGAGTAAGGCTTTGTGAATGAAGATATGTGTGATAAAAAGTTGCGCGAGAGCTTTCTCTGCATCATCCATTGGGCGCACTCGAACTAACGTCAGAATCATCATCCATTGGGCGCACTCGAACTAACGTCAGAATCATCATCCATTGGGCGCACTCGAACTAACGTCAGAATCATCATCCATTGGGAATTTGAGTGTGAATTTAGTGCCAGTAAATTAAAATCCTTAGCGGTGCATAAGTACGAGTGCAGGTGTGCTACACTGAGCCGTACTGTGTCCGAGGGCAGTGCATCGGAGTAAGTGCAATATGGCGGCCGACATATTTGCTCGCTTTTTACATATCGTGTTTGACTGGGCATGAGACAAGGTTGCATGGGGGCAATACTCGGCGAATAAAATGAAGTTACAGTGACGTTTTAGTGCAAGAATTATAGGCACTTAGTTCATGCCAATGGTACACGCCATAAGTTAAACAAGCTCTTCTTGATACACCTTAAAACCATAATGAATGCATAGGCCAAATACTGCCCAGGCTTTTCGTGAGAAACACCGAAAACATAGATAATCTATTTTCGTGGCTAAAAAGACACTAAATTTAGCCGCATCGAACAGGTATTCAATGTATTGTTTCTGTTTTTTTAGTAACTGAACCTACCCCGAGTAACCCGCGCTGGTGGCGCTGTGACTGGCGTGGAGGCGGAAGGCACTACCACACCCTCAGTGTCATCACTTGTGTCGTCGGTGTCTGCGTCCTCATAGTTCTCCTGGCGGCCATTACGTACACGTCCACTCGTGAGTATGCACCCAGTACTCTCTAAATCAACTGCCATCACCCCTCTACACCCCTCAACGTTATGTCAATAGGGAAGACCAACAACGTTTTTTTATTATTTTACTATATTCGCCTATGATACATGAATATAAAATTGTCGTTATTCATAAATTTTTTTGTCAATAATGGCGGGGAAAACAGAGCAATACGTCATAACCCTACAACCAATCACTGTGTTACCAACGAATAAACAGCTATTTTGCTGATTTTTTACTTACAGAAGACCTTTCTGGGAAAAAAATTGTTTCTATTATGATTAGGAAATACTAATAAACAATAATTTGTATAACTAGGTATAACATTTGTAATAACGATTAATGGTTAAATGATGACATAAAAAAGTAATTGTCACCAATGGACTTTTGTGTTATCACGGGTTGGTGAAAAACTGAGCGGTGAATTTTGCTTCGCGATCTAGAACACCGTGGCCAATTTATAGCTGTTGTAGGTTCATGACGTCACACGTATTATCACAATAAAAACGCGGGGAAAAGTAAACGTAAGACTTTGTACCTCTGTGGAATAGAAAGTTTTTCTTTGGATTGTTTTAAACTACGGTGATGGTGTTCTTAAGTGAATATCTCCTTATTCTGTACACCAGCGCTAATATCTAAAATCGGTGAGTGCACGCAAAGCTTTTCGCAGGTCGCGTCACCATAGTACCGGCCAAAACTGCTATGAATTATCAACTTAATAGGCCGTGAAAAGTTGTGTTCCGTAAAGGCGACCGGTCGACCATTCTGGGCTCGACTGGGGATTGTTATTTTCATTGTTTCACTCAACGTCTGATTGTTGGGAACTGCCTTGGCTACGGAATGGTAGGTGCTTCTACAAGGCCGTGTTTTTATGAAAATTGTGATATCTCGTTAAAATATTACATAAATCATATCATTTTACTAAATAAATGAATGATTTGAATGAATGAATGATTAATTTATTGTGTACCCATGTGAATTACAGGAACATTCTCGGTAGTGGACATAATTCCATGATTTTCAATGTTATAATTTGAAATAACCGCGCTTTCCTCAAAGACCTGCCCACGACCGGAATAAAACCAAAACTCTGGGCTCCTTGGTCTCGACCACAACAATCGAAACAACTACGCATCGCATACGTTCCTTGCAAATCTGATCTATCATTGGTGCAAATTGTGTTTACTTAAATTTCATTAGTCGCATACTGGTCGTTCTGGTCACACTGCATTGTGGAACATCTAGACCGGGCTTTTACTACCAGCAGAGTCGATAAAGAAGTTTCCCCTTTGGGGAGGTCCCCCAACTCCCTATACCGCCCTGGGTTAAATAAAAAGTCGGTTTTTGGCGTTTGGAATCTAACGTCCTGCGCGATTCTGTGTGACAATTCATGGAACTACTTCAATAAACTACGTCACTTTCTACTAGTAGTTAACAGTCGTTGACGACGAATGCCGTGAAAAGTCAAAATATTATAAATAGGCTTACGATCGAATGTTTGCGAATGTTTTGGCCACCGCCGTCTGGATGTATGTAAGATACAAAATAGCTGCTTGTCATGGCTCAACAAAATTCGGTCATGACTTTCAGTGAACTTTCAGTCGGTAAAGAAGTTCATGCCCCCCTTAACTAACACCATCTATGGTTCAAAGCTGGAACTAGATCTGTGAAACTTCCTTTACATACCTGAGTTTGTTGTCATAATTCATGGAAAATAAACAATACCTTAATATAAAACGTTCCAAGTAAATAAAAATATAATTAGGCCTATCACCTTTATTATTCATTAAATAAAAGCCCCGCCATAAGTCCCAATCCTTAACCTGAAATAAATCTACTTCCGCCCCCCTCAACTAGCCCTATCTAGCGGCAGACCGACAAAGCTCTATGCCTTTTGCATGTCAATCATTTAACATGGGGAAATCCGAGCCATGACAAGCAGCTATTTGTATCTTACATACATCCAGACGGCGGTGGTTTTGGCAAAAAGCAAACTCTCTTTATTGATGAGGATATTTCTAAAGGAGTAGATCTAAGCTTAGGACCTAGGCCGACAATATGTATTGTTCAAGGTTTCGATTTGAATGCCAAGGGCGTACTTACGTCTGAAAACTGTATTGTGGCCATGGGCCTAGGCTACACTTACGTCCGTAAGGCTTAAAACTACCATATCTCAAATAATTTCGCACGAAAATGTCAGTGACGCCTGCGCAACACTTTATAGTACAATAATAAATCAAAAGTAAATCGTTTAAAAGGCTAGGGCCCTGGGCTTATATAATTGATATAAAATTGAAGTTTGACGTTTCGTCTGTTGTTTTGTTTATTGCATTGTCACTGCATATCGATAATCTACTGACCGTATTTAGCATGCAGTGCTTTTATTAGTTTCACATTTTAGCCGCCCTCAGCGCGCAGAGCGTTAGATTCCGTTTTGACTTGGGAGCAGAGTCGATAAAGAAGTTTCCCCGTTGGGGAGGTCCTCCAACTCCCTATACCGCCCTGGGTTAAATAAAAAGTCGGTTTTTGGCGTTTGGAATCTAACGTTCCGCGCGACTCTGTGTGACGATTGATGGAACTACTTCAATAAAACTACGTCACTTTTCTACTAGTAGTTTACAGTCGATGACGACAAATGGCGTGAAACGTCAAAATATTATAAATACGATCGAATGTTGGCGAATGTTTTCGCATAAAGCAAACTCTCTTTATTGATGAGGATATTTCTGATGGAGTAGACCTAAGCTTAGGACTAGGCCGACAATATGTATTGTTCAAGATTTCGATTTGAGTGCCTAGGGCGTACTTACGTCTGAAACTGTATTGTGGCCTTGGGCCTAGGCTACACTTACGTCAGTACAATAATAAATCAAAAGTAAATCGTTTTAAAAGGCTAGGGCCCTGGGCTAATATAATTGAAATAAAATTGAAGTTTGACGTTTCGTCTGTTGTTTTGTTTATTGCATTGTCACTGCATATCGATAATCTACTGACCGTATTTAGCGTGCAGTGCTTTTATTAGTTTCACATTTGAGCCGCCCTCAGCGCGCAGAGCGTTAGATTCCGTTTTGACTTGGGAGTAAGGGGACCTCCCCAAAGGGGAAACTTCTTTATCGACTCTGCTTGGGAGTAAGGGGACCTCCCCAAAGGGGAAACTTCTTTATCGACTCTGCTACGAGTGTGAGAAGAAGCAGTGCAAAGCCCAATTGATTTGAAATGTGACTCTGATAATTGCCGTTTTTGGACTCTCAAAGCTGGAAACTTCAAACCTCGATTTCCATTTTACCTTCATAGTAGGCCTAATCAGCGGGAAATATCGAATGTTGTAAACTCTCTTTTTATAACATTTATAATAATATTTTTATAGCTTGTTTGGCCGATCAAACTTACAATCATACACACATGAATGACAATTAAACTTGTCACTGCATTATCCCAAGTCACGCTACAAAGCAATTTTATGTAAGTATCATCGATTCAAACAATCATTTATCATTAATAATGCTTAATGAGCAACGGTGCTAAATAGCTTGGTTCTAGAATTAAATGCGAGGCGGAATCAACTTACCCCCGTACGGTGACCGCACGTTATTTTGTGTACGAGGGGTTACTAGTTTTCAGCATCCATAAATTATGCTCAAAATAGTGAACAGTGGCGAAATAAGGCTATTTATAATATTTCTATTACACGCCATCTTCTTCAGTCTCTGTCCAAAACAATTGTGGTGGAAATAATAATGGTAATACGAAAAGATCGTCCTAGTACCATCTTTGTCGTGTTCGCTTGCACATTACTCGCGCAAACTACCTACATTCCTGACCATCGTATTGCTTACCATACACTATGCTCGCAGCACGTGTCGTGTTTATACACTAAATTGCACATTACATTTCATACAATCATCTTAATCAATGATTCGTTCAGCATCTGCCTTGTGACATTTAGAATTTAGAATGATAGTATGAGATACGATTTTCCTTCAACTGCCTGCAGACAATTACCATCATTACCACCACCACGACGAAGAGCCAACTACGGTGACCATCATCCGTGACCTTGAGAACTTGGTTCAGGTACGGGAGCACGACGAGCCCGACGAACGCGAGTATTATGGGTGGAATGTACCCTCTAAAGAACAAGGAGATTACAAGCGATGGAAAAGGCACGTAATGGGCACCATGGGTGATCAACCACACAATCAACACGCAGGAGGTAATCTCTCGGTTCATTAAACCGTTATATATTGTAATTAAAGTTTAAAATAACTATAACAAAAAAATAATCGTAATAATTGTTATTATTACTATTAAAACTATTTGGTTTCAATACCTATCGGAGACTTAGGTAGCTTTCTATTAAAAGTGAGACATCATGCACGAAATCAGTCAATTCATAATGAACCATTTATAAAGAAAAATTTGATGGTGCCAATCTTGGATTTTTTGCTGAGACCTGCCATGTCAAAAACAAGTTGTAACTCACATGATATATTTATGTATTTGACCGATTCCAACTATTATAGGAGCATTCAAAAGTTAATAAGTAGACCAACAAAATATGATACATTTTAAAATGTTTACGAACGTCCAAAGTTATGTTACAAAAACTGCATTTTTAAACCCCGCTCGTTATCGACCTTTCGACAAAGGTATATTAGGCCTATACTAGGTTAAAAAAGATTTTTCAGTTTCTTTAGTTGTATTTTTCGTAACTTATCTACCCACGCAAACAAAAAACTTGTAAAAATACAACCAAACCTTACACACTCAAAAGTAATGAGATCTAAAAAAGGGGGCCAAGCTTATTTACCCTTCAACATTTGCACATTCTTAATTCATAAACGTACAGTGCCCCATAGCAACATCCTTGAAAAGCTTAGCAAAATAGAATTTGCCACTATTAATTTAAACGTAATAGTTCATACAAATTCTATTTTGACAATTAATTTAAACGTAATATTTCATTCAAATTCTATTTTGCCAAGCTTTTCGAGGATGTTCTTTCAGGGCAATGTACGTTTATGAATTAAGAATGCGCAAATGTGGAAGGGTAGAATATGAGCTTGGCCCTTTTTTAAATCTCGTTACTTTTGAGTGTGTAAAGTTCGGCTGTATTATTTCAAGTTTTTTGTATGCGTGGGATCTCATTACTTTTTCAAGTTCTAATGCAAAATTATTTTTGATTAAAATATGGAATAAGAATATTTTTTAATAAAGTAGTATTAATTGCTATGGTAATACAAATTGTCAACACGATGTTAAATATCTCGTGCCCCAAAGAATTGATTTCTGTACGTATTGTAGGTGATTATTTTCAAGTTTTTATGTTACATGTTGATTATATGCCTGTAAAAGGCTTATATTTAAACCTTTATTTGGATGCCTTCAGCTATCTTTTTAAACTTTTCCTTTCAAAAGGCACTACAGTACGAACGTCGTAGCCCCACCCGTTTAGTCAGAATCGCAGGGCAATTGAAACTGACGAATTAGTAGGTAGCCAGTAGCTAACATCCTTAAAGTGATTATGAGCAAGTTTCAAACCCTTTTTTCATCCAGAAGGAATGATCGTAACTCCATCAAATTTGGCATGTGTTGTCATGTACCTAAATCGAACCTAGAACCTCCGGCTTAACGTGCCATAGCTCTACCAATTAAGCTACCGGGACCACAGAACAAACCTTTGCTGCTATTTGTTGTGACTGTTGACTTCCATGACATAAATCCAACAGAAGACTGCAATATAGCTGTCAAATCTGAAAGGTCACGTGGATAAATCCAATCACATCTCATCTCCATGAGTTGGGTAGTATGAATATAAGGTTTTTAAGCATAAGCCCGCTTTAAGGACTTAGTTATTGATTCATAGCAATTATCGTAAAAGTTTGCACCGACTGGGGTTCGAACCCAGAACCTCCGGCTTAAAGTGATTCTAAAAAAAAGTGATTCGGAGGTTGTAGGTTCGAACCCCAGTCGTGGAAAACTTTTACGACAATTGCTATGAATCAAGAACTATGTCATTAAAGCGGGCTTATGCTTATAAACCTTTTTTCATACCACCCAACTCATGGGAGATGAGATGTGATTGGATTTATCCATGTGATCTTTTAGATTTGACAGCTACATTCTTACACAGATACACTGAGACACACTGCACTTAGATACAGTCTTATGTTGGATTTATGTCATGGAAGTCAACAGTCACAACAAATAGCAGATTAGTAAAGGTTTGTTCTGTGGTCCCGGTAGATCAATTGGTAGAGCTATGGCACGTTAAGCCGAAGGTTCTGGGTTCGAACCCCAGTCGGGGCAAACTTTTACGACAATTTCTATAATTCAATAACTATGTCCTTAAAGCGGGCTTATGCTTAAAAACCGTATGTATATATAATAATAATGATAATGATAGTAATAATAAAAAGGTTAATGATGATAATGATGATAATGATAGTGATAATGATAATGATAATCTTAACTCAGTTCCAACAATGTCTGGTTGAGTGACGGTTTTCCACCAGTATCACGGGCATAAAACTGTAGATACGAAGCTTGCCAGACTCGGTGTTTGCTCCGACACTTCCTCGTTTTTCAATGTCTTCTTGATTCTTGAAATCTTTCCCATTTCTCTCTTGGCCTTCCTACAAATCATACATTTACCGTTTTCACTGAAATTCAGTATGTCACAAAAACGTTAACCTTTTGTTTGCCACACTGTCGAAGCATGGAAATTATGTCGTTTATCTAGGGCGACAGTCGTTCGCCCGCAGCCAAGCGCACGCGACTGCTAGTAGGCGATGATAATTTGACCATGTTTACTCCTACCCGAGTTGGATGGTTTTCAGCTATCAGCACACGCCGTCCCGAAAAATTTACAATCTTAAAACTAGGTATATGACCTGATATGTGGTCCATGACATACCAAAAAAAATCAGCCCGATCCGATAACCCGTTCTGTGTTAAAAAAAAGTGCGTGAAAATCAAAGAAAACCTTCCGGCTGGCTGGGTGGCTAGCTACCTAGATGGCTGGGGATTCTGACAGAGAGGCATTAAGAGCCCACAGAGAAAACGGTACATCTTAGAACTATGAAACTTGGACCACACACACTTAGAATGTACCTCAAACTCATATACTTCCGCCGACAGACAAGCAATATTCCACCCCCAACACCCTCTAAATCATCCCCTATAATTGGAATAATTTATAGCTCTAAGGAATTCAAAATTGAATTTATATTCAAATTAGTTATTAAAATTATGTTCTTTTGTGTTTTAATCCAACCGGCCTATTCTCATTACATAAACCACATTTTGTCAACCCCCATCCCTAATAGTTTATATTATTTTTACCTTGATTTCCAGCATTCACCATGACGGCACCTAATGAGTCACCATCATGAAATTTGGCATGTTGGTACATAATAATATGAAAAATAATAATCCGCCTTAAGTCGTATTTAATACAATTTGAATATTTTAATTGCTGAGTAAAATTATGCGTCAATGTGTTATAGTCCGGTCAACAAATCATTCACACAAAAACCCCAAACGACATTAACCATAGGAAATTTAATAAAAACATTGTATTTTGCCTACTACAAATTGTAAACAAAAACACAAGATGGTAGCTCTTGATTCTAGACAATCTGTTGGTACTGTAACCTCCTTGTCACGTATTTCACGCCTTGATATGAAACAAATAACAAAAAGATGTGATATCCCCCCCCAAATACAAAAATTTGTTGAAAAAAAAACGGCAGCCAAGCTTTCCTTCAAATATCTTCGGCTGTGAATGCTGTGAGCTATAGAAGTTGAGCCAAGTATTTCATTCTTTCTCCCTAGTTTCGCATTGAAAAGAAGTAAGATCAAGCCAACTATGTTCGTGGTAAAGAAAGTAAAATTTTTAAACTCAAAATCATAAAAAAATTACTTGGCCATTGAGTTTTTGTAGTTCTCGTAATGAACCAAATTCATTGCCCAAGTAATTTTTTTTTATGATTTTTTGAGTTTAAAATTTTTACTTGTTTTACCACGAAAATGGTTGGCCTGGCGCTCGTCAACAGGCGAAATGATCTTACTTCTTTTCAATGCGAAACTAGGAAGAAAGAATTAAATGCTTGCCTCAACTTCTATATCTCACAGCATTTACAGCCGAAGACTTTTGAAGGAAAGCTTGGCTGCCGTTTTTTTTTTTTTTTTTTACAAATTTTTGTATTTGGGGTATCTACTAGGCCCAAAAGGTATTTTAATTACTTTTTTCTTTATTTTTTTCTACACATTGCTCTATGTTTTTAATGAAATCGTGCTTTTTAGCTTCCGATATATAACCCGTGATTAAGTATTTTGAGCTACGGCATGTTGAGATGAGTTTGCGAGTGGTGTGTTCTTTATGTATTAAACACAATGTGTCAAGGCAGAATTGGTGACACAATTATGTTTAAGGCATCTATTGATTCATTATGAGTTATGAACCATATTTAACAATTTTGATTTTGACAACTTCGATTGTTTAGATAAGACCTTCCATTGGCAAAAAAATGGCTGCAGTCAATTGTCTTTGTTACTTGTATTTTAAAGTAATCATTCCAAAGGTAGTAAGGATACCTACAAATTAATTATTTACTTTTACTTACTTAAACTAGTATGAACTGGATAATCCCTATTCAAATTACTACTCCTGCATTCTGTTGGAGGACGTTTTCGGAAAAAATCAACGCCCTACAACTCCATAGCGGCCGTCTGCTGAAAGTTATTGCTAATTGACAACCGCCATTTTATGGGCATTTACATGTTTTTCCCTATGTTTGTCAAATCAGCAGTGCGCCCGGGCCTACACAATGGCGGTGTAGGTCCTACTTAATTTGAGTATTTACAGCTAGTTCAGTGGTCCAGACCTCTTTATTGTACCATTACAATTAGGGTTGCCAACCGTCCGGAATTTCTCCGGACAGTCTGATTTTGATGCCTTTGTCGGAAAGAGGAATTGCCTCATTCCGGACGGCACTTTTTTTATTGTTAAAGTATCGGTACGGGTCATAAGTAATCAAATGATGCTATATAAAGATAATAAGATCACCCCTCGACAAAGTGTGTTTGATACGTCAAGAACACATACTACTCACAAACACTCATCTCACCATACCGTGCATCAAATACATAATCTCAGGTTGTATGTACATGTCGAAACATAAAAAGCACGGATATATTTATTTAAATCAATATTCTATGAAAAATAAATCCAAAGTAATTGAAAAACTTTTTTGACCAAGTAGATAAATATGCGCCGTAAGTTCCAAAACCATAACGAGCGAAATAAAAAGTTTTTAGTTTTTGCAAATTAACCCAACCTCTCATAATATTGGAGACTTATTCGTGAGAATACTAAATGTATAATTTTGTACCTCTCTCCATTACCTTTCAGATGACATATTTGAAGTTGAAATCGGACAAATACTTTTGAAGGTATAAATCCATATAAGTTACAAAGCTATTTGACTATGGCCATCTTGTTTTTTCCGAGTTTTGATGGAAATTAATTTTGTGTTTTAATTATCATATTTTATTGTTGGCTTTTACTTCACGAAAATGTGATACGGATTTGTTTATTGTTTAATTTGCACATTAGACGTCATCAATCTGGAAATATGGTGCACGTATCCTCTAATATGCTCTTTAAAAATTAGTTTATTATATGTATTTCTATACAGAGAAACCTCGTCATTTATAATGGTGGCTCCATTCAATTGTGTACTCAATCTATAGAGCATGAACCTGTAACGCATTGTTATTTTCAGTTGACAATCAGCATTTTGTCAGAATGTATGACGATGAAATCAAACAGGCTCGGAGACAAGCAGCAGACCATGTGCAACAGTGGTGGGAGCACGTCAATAAGAATCAACGCCAGGAGCGACGAAACAATAATTCCCCAATGTTTTCAAGGAAAAATCTCCGAACTGTTAGCTCTCCTGATTACCTGGTACCCCCTAGAAGGATGGGAATGAGACAGAACACTCAAATGGCGAACAACGAAATGATCAAAATACCTATGTTTACATCAATGCCAATAAATCGAAATCAACAGTTTCCTTTCATGAATAATATGCAGAATTTTTATCCAAGATTTGGGGCTCTACAAAATTTTCAGATGCAACAAATGTTCCAGACCGGAAACTTGGGTAATGGAATAATTGATAACAACGTGCAGGGTATCCCATTAATGATGCAAAGTCAAAGCAGTTCATTAGGTAAACCAGGATTTGAAGGATCGTCAACGAAGCAAATAATACCTTCACAGATAAATGATGTTGCACTAAGTGATAAAATTGCAAGTCCTGAGAGCTTTCAAAAACCAGAAAATGCTCAGAATGCTGTTCAAACTTTAAAAAAACAATTCAACAGTGATACAAAAGACATCGATTCATTGATTATTCAACCATCCATCAACGTTTCAGGTCCTCTATCTTCACAGGAAAAAAGTCTATCTTCTCAACAGCAACCTGAAGTCCTAAAGAAGAGTTCTGAAACAAAAGTGCCACCATTTCTTCCAGATGATAGCCCATTGGACGCGTTGAATGCTATGAATTGTAGTGATTACGTGAAAATGGTTAAAGCACATGTTAATAAAATACAGGCTAGTGCCAAAGGACTATCTGAAATTGCCTTACAGTTGGAACAACCAACTGACAAGTTTCTGAAGAATATAAACGTTTTCGCAAATGAAAAGATGTTTGAAAACAGACCCGAATCAGAGGAAAATGAAAGCTTCAATGAAATAAAGGACTACGATTACGGCGAAGAGAAGATAAAAAAAACACACGAAAACAAACCAAAAACTTTGTCGTCAACTCCTTCCCTGTTAGAGATAACCCTAGTTGATGAAACGAAGGGATTCGATCAAGTGACGACAAAGGAGAACGAAGCACAACCAGACATCCAAGACAGAAGGACTCTATTCAACCAAACAATGTCCCAGTCAATGTTTTCTTCCATATATGAACACAGAGTTAAGGCAGGAAACATAAACCAAAATATAGATGATCCTTTCTTAGAAGAGGGCAAAGGCCGATCAAAAATTGTATCAAGCCAGAATGTTGGGAATTACTCCAAGCTTGAAGACGAAGTTGTAAAAGCAGATGCCACCACAATGCAAGAACTTGATAATTCCTCAATGGTCAAAGACGATATCACAGAGGTGGATGCCACCCCAATCCAAGAATTTGAAAATTCCTCAATGGTTAAAGACGATATAACAAGAGCTGATGCTGACACAGTACAAAAGCCTGGAAATTCCTCCATGATTGAAAACGATGTTGCAAGAGCAGATGCTACCACATTCCAAGAGCCTGGAAGTACATCCAAGATTGAAGACGATGTTGCAAGAGCAGATGCTACCACATTCCAAGAGCCTGAAAATTTCTCCATGATTGAAGACGATGTTGCAAGAGCAGATGCTACCACAATCCAAAAGCCTGGAAATTCCTCCGTGATTGAAGACGATGTTGCAAGAGCAGATGCTACCACAATCCAAGAGCCTGGAAATGCCTCCATGATTGAAGACGATGTTGCAAGAGCAGATGCTACCACATTCCAAGTGCCTGGAAATGCATCCATGATTGAAGGCGATGTTGCAAGAGCAGATGCTACCACATTCCAAGAGCCTGGAAATTCCTCCGTGATTGAAGACGATGTTGCAAGAGCAGATGCTACCACAATCCAAGAGCCTGGAAATTCCTCCGTGATTGAAGACGATGTTGCAAGAGCAGACGCTACCACAATCCAAAAGCCTGGGAATGCCTCCATGATTGAAGATGATGTTGCAAGAGCAGACGCTACCACAATCCAAAAGCCTGGAAATTATTTCCTAGCACAAGACGGTACTGGAAGATCGAACGATTTATTCATCGAACAGATTACAAATTCCTCCCTGCAAAGAGACAATGGTACAATCGCAGATAACTCCAGTCAAACCGATAAGGATTCTTCTTTGATAGATGATGATGGTGATAATAATTTCCCAGTTAAAATGAAAGTTGAAGATCCCCAATCGGTAGAAAAACCCATGATATCAGAAGATACCCAATCACCTGGAGTTTCTGCTGTTGTAGGAAGACACAATCACATATTCAACAAAGCAAGAGACTGGAGTGATTTAGATAATGGCATTGATAATGAGGTTCCCAAATCATTTTGGGAGATAAGACATGGAATGGGTGAGTGTCACACAACAATATAATATGTCAAAGCATTGTCTTAAGTTTCATTATTGGTATCCATACAAAGTAATGATTAAACACTAAATTATATTTCCCATGTGTAACTAGGATTATCGTGGTATGTGGCATTGTTGGATATCTACCTTGATTTTGTCTTAAGTCGATATTGTTGGTTGTTAAGTCACAACTTTAGCTACAAATTCAGTAATGCAAATTATTGCCTATGCATTCCAATATCAAAGGTAACATGCTATGTTGTGTGAATATTGAATAATGCTTGAATGTAGTATTTTTGCTTACGATTTATTTTACCAAATGCTGTCAATTATATTTTTGTAATATTATATTCGAGGGTTGATATTTATATGGGTTAATTTTTAATTTGGTAACAAAATTATGCTGACATTTAGTTTGTCTATTTATCTGTTAATTTTTGTATTCAGGAGCAATGAATCGAGAAGATCCAGCACGTGTGCCTCACAATAGTGATCAAAACCAGCCAAGGATAATGATCTCCGATGGAAATGGCAACTTCATCTTCCCCGTTTCGCCACCTGATCAAACCAAATCTTCTGGCACCTTGGATCACACCCAAATCCAAGTAGGCGGTGCAGAAACTTTCAAGAGTAGCAAGCAGCTAGTGTTGTCCCCTTCAACTGGGTACAACCAGCAAGCCCCAATGTGTTTCTACGGCTACCCTCCTGCCGGCTACCCCGTGACTGCTCCTGGGGCTGCTTACCCTCCTTCCGGCGCTTCCATCCTCCCGGGCCCCGCCTATTTCTACCCCCGCTCGACAGGCTACGCAGTGGGCCCCTACAGCTATCAGCGGCTCCCGGCTGGTACAGGGCTCCACCAGCCGTTCTACTGCACTTACAACTCGCCGCAACAGACGATCGTCCAGTACCCCGGCGTCACTGGTACCGCCGGATTCCGCCAGGCGGAGCCTTCTGAAAACGAAAACCAACATTGGTCAAACCATCCACGAAGTCAATTTAGAGAAGCGGACGCTGATAAAACAGGTCAATAATTATGTTATTTCGACGTTTGTATGATAATTTATGTTCGGTTATATGTGCACCTGTAATTATGTTACCAATATCGCGTCGTCTGCCTGTTGTGTGTCTGTGTATGTCTGCCTGTTTGTACTGAAATTATTCATTATTACCATATATATATAGCATTTCATTACACTTTTAATATGCTGTCGAATGTAGATTACCATTGTTATAATAGTAAATGAATAAAATAGTTTTTCTAGTTATGCAAAACTTTATTAGTAGTTGTTATGCCTTACTTTCAGTCATGAATTTCTAGTGGTTGATTTAATATATAATATATTACAATTCTACACAGATAGAACATTAATGCAATATTGATGTAGTTTTTAACTTAAAAAATTATTATAACTTGATGCAATGATTTAATTCTTCATATTGTATTGCAATAGGGTGCTGCAAGCCTAGATTAATGAATCAATTTATATGTGGTGTTCAAGCATTGCGATATCATATTTTAAATGCGCGCTGCTAATAAAAAGTCCATGATAATACTAGAAAATAAACTCAATTTGCTGAGTTATGTATTCCTTGGATACAGACCACAATATTAGTATCGTTAGACTAATCAAATAAGTCATTTCATTTGCTACTGTTTAATGTAAGAGAAGATATTTCGTGCATCTTTTATGCCTAAGTGTGACAATTTGATTCTCATAGGACAGACAAGACCAGTTGATTCAATGTATTTTATGATTCACTGTTAATAATTAGCATTGAGGACTATAGTAGTGAGATCATATAAAGTGACGTAAAAAATCTCGCGAAACAGAACATTCTGACAATCAAAATTGATTTCATGTATGTATTATGTATTTATGACACATAATAGTTACACGGTTCAGATTGATTGATGATTTTACCTATCTATTATACTTTAGAAAGTTTGATTCGAAATACCTAAACGCTAATTTACAGATGTTAGTTGAGTAAAATCTTACAATAATTTATCGATTGTATGAATTTTGAAAGCTATAGCTTGAATACCTATGTGTTTCAACAAAATTATTATGGCAATTTTTGAAATTTTTTCTTCTAAAATCTTTACTTTATAAACTCCGGAAGTCTGATGACAATATCTAGAAGTCTCAAGTCTATCATTGGTTCATGAACCTCAATAATATGTGCTTAGGAAATTACATTTAGTCAAATGGGCTTTTAAACCCGAAAAAAATATTATTTTTTACACATTAATTAAAGTAATACTACAATCAAGAATGATTTTTAAAAAATTAATTCTTTAAACTGTGATTTCAACGAATTTTTCAATTTTGATCTGAAATTTGCAAAAAGTATCGATTGGAAATTTTATCCCTTTATGTTCTTTATAATTACATAGATACTAGAGCATCATACCAATCTTATATGGCCCATAATTACATCATGCCTAGAAGCTATGCACAAATATAGGGCCTACACCCAAACATGCAAAAATATGCATTCCAAAATCACTCCCCGTGTTTGGTAATCAGCATATTTTGACCGAAGCACTTGCCCAAATTACAAAATAAAATATAGAGGATTTACAGAAAAGGCTGTCGAGTACGTCAATAATGGCCAGTATTTTTTCGGATCAATATCCTCCAAGGTCACTGGGCATAAAGATCGTCCCCATGTTATTTCTTATGGTAGATTTTTGCCGATGGTACCTAGCTCGAAAAATACCAAGTTCGATATTTTTTTTCAGGGTCAGGGTGGACCCAATACTTTTTCTGTTTATTTCTAAATTCAAAACTAGTTAGCCTGAATACATTATATTTTTTGAGTTTAGCGGGTGATACACCCGCCCCAATATGTCGTCGAGCTGGATTACCCTAGAACCTCTATTGATTGATATTGCTACAGTTTAGGCTAGGTATTTGTTTGAGCCTTGCCTTAAACGAACCCAGGCGCGTAGGTAAACTTTTTCGAATGGGGGAGGAATGGACCTGATGTTTGTGCATCCTTCCAATTAGCCACAAGTCAGCACACCCTAGGAACATGGGCGCCGCCAGGATTTTTTCCAAGGGGGCAACATGAAACGACATATTTTCTTATCTGGAATATCGGGGGCAAAAGCCACCCAATGAGCCCCGCAGTTTATTTTTAATTTTCAATACTTAATAATAGAATTTGTGTTGCTAAAAAAGGTTATGAAAAATGTAAATTCAAACACATTGTAAGGACGAGGGTCAGTGAACGAATAGAAAACCCAAAAATAGCCCCGCATGGTGTTTAAATATATATTTCGCTACTTTTTATCAGGTGTTAGGTTGATAAAATAAGTTGTGAATAAATTAGAATGAAACATATTTTATTCCGGTGCTAAATTTATAATTTTCCCTAAAATCCCGGGGACACGAGGAACACGAGGCCCTAGGTTTACTGAGTATGTCTTTCAGTTGTAGCCAGTGTTAAATATTCTGAAATAGGGGTCACTGGAGGAACCTCCCCTCCCCCCGGTCCGACTGCCGGAAAGTTGAAATATGTGGATGCATCTTTGTCTTGCGTCTTTGCTATCTCGGTGGGCGATTCTAAAGAAATAAGTGCTATGTGCATATTTACTACGGAAATTGTGGGATTAATATTTAACTCGCGTTAGTTTTCCCCTCCCCCCCCCCCCGCCGCCACCCCCCCCCCCCCCCTCCCCAATTCTCAAGCCCACTACCCCGAGTAGGCCTACTTATAAATCTTTGCACTATGGATTCTCAATAGCTGCTGGATCAATTTCTAGCTGAACACGGTCTATACAATAACAAAGTTTTGAGCTATCTACATTTACAAAAACGTTCACAGATTAGTTAGTTTAGAGTTATTTGTGGTAAATCTTGCAAGTCTGATGGTTAATTGATTTGTGACTCAATTGTAAAAATTGTCCTGTGTCATTTTCTTGTTTTGCGAATAACAAATCTACAACCAAAAAATGTACTGGTAAACCTTTGCTCTGCATGCCTGAACAGAAACGGGAATTTACATTTTAAATTTTTAATATATTTTCAATTGTAGAGAGACTTAAATGATTCAACAAAATCAGTAGCGGATACAGAAGGTGGAGTGCGGTGGGGCGATCGTCATCCCCTGCCTCCCCCATGAGATTCTTATTTTGATTGCGCAGAAAATTATTACCGTCGGGGAACCCCTTCCCTTTGACTACCTCCCCGACGGCGACGACAAAGACAACACGGACGGATGATGACACAGACGGAGACGACCACGACGTGGGGGAACCCCTGCCCTCCCCATATGCTTGTGGCTGGTTCTGACCAGCACAGGCCTGTCCACCCCTTGTCCCCCCGCGTCATCCCATACGTCCCTCCCTTCGTCTCGATTAGCCAAGTTACATAAATATGAGACGTAAAGCAATATCCAAAAAATATTACCATCAGGCCTTCACCATTTTCGATATTTTACGTGTTTTTTAGGCCATCTTGTAAATTATCAAATTTTCTCGCCTTCGGCGAAACGGGGTGCCAACGGCCAGAGCATTCAAACATACCCTGGTTTTGTACAACCGAACTTGCTCCCCCCCTCCCTCCGCCCAATAGATACGTAGATAGTTTTCGTTATACAGGGAATATGCACCAAGTCCAAATATTGACGTGGGTGTAATAAATGGATAGAAAACCACTTAAAACGCCATTATACTGCAATTAAAAGCAATTTAAAGAAAATATTTTAAATTCTAATGAGGCTCAAAGTTTGTCGTATTTTATTTCCCGCGCAAACAGCACGTGACGTCAAGATTCAGGTCTAGAGCACGCTAGAGCATTTTGGCCAATTGGCTTACATACATACTTAGATTGCACAGTTAATATCACTGTTTGGCATCACCTTATTGGCCGATTCGCATCAGTACCATAATAGTGACGTAGATGCTCATTTTTCCTGCCATTATTATTGATGCAACTTTCAGCTTAATTTTATAAATGAAAATCTTATTTAAATATTAAATAATATGATTAACGTATTCAGAATCAAGTTTTAATGTAGTGGAGTGATAAAAAAAGTCAAGGTATCGAAAAATAATCGCATAAATCGGGGCTATCCGCCACTGAATAAAATATACCGAATTCATGACAATTACACAGGCTAATTTCATTACTGATATAATACAGTAACTTACACAAAATAATGCAGCAAACGCGTTTTAGAAAATCACTGACGGACAGCCATCGAAATGTTAGTGAAATATTTCAGCACCCCTCGGAATTAAGAAAACCCGGCGCCCCTTGGGAGAGCTGCCAATGGAAAACGCCTTAAGTATTTGACAGTATCAAAAATTGTCAGTGTCCTCGTGACCGTATACAGGCCTACTGTACTGTGATGTAAGTACAAGCAGTGGAAAGTACCATCTCGATAAATTGAACATCACATTATGTTTCTCTCATCCAAAAGGAAAGCCTACAGACAGAGCCAAACCGGGGAAGAACGCCACCCATCCCGCGGGCCGTGTGGCAGACTGCGGCCCTGGCTTCTCGCCCTGCAAGGGCGCATGCGTCCCTCAATGCGACGGCGTCGTCCAGTGCGCAGACGCGAGCGACGAGTGGGGCTGCTCCTGTAAGGACCGCGTCGACAAGGAGAGGTTCTGCGACGGGTACATCGACTGTCCAAACGGGGAGGACGAGCAGGGATGTTACGGTGAGTCGACGATGCCCGATTTTGTTAGGTTGTCTGAACGCGTCTTTGGGAAGACGCATTACTTCTTTTAAAATGTGATTGTGTGCAAAGTTCTAAAGGGATATTACATTGGGATTTCAGGGCTATTACACGGGGACCGCCGTCAACTGGCTACAGTTTTTGATTTCTTGCTCAGTACCATAAAAATCCAATCTGCGATTGTAGTTGGCACTTTAGAGAACAACAAAGTAGAAAACAGCTACGACCCAAAACTGCAATTGGCTCCAATCAGTGTTTGACTCGGACTGACTGCAGTCACAAGTGTAATACTACTAGGAAAACGCTTAAGTCCCGCCGCGTTGTTGGATGAGCGTAATTGGTGCATTGAGCTGCCATGTGTTATGCGGATTTTCTGTTGTTCTGTGAAAAAATCACTACCGGTACTAAGTTGAAGATATTTTTAAAATTAAATTAAATTTAATAAAAAATTTAATTTAATTTAATAAAAAATTAACTTAAATTTTAATTTTTTTTAATTAATCGTAATTTTAAAAAAGGAAAAAATCGTAATATTGAAATTTTCATAAGAAATAATTATTTGATTGCGCACAAATTTTACAAGAATATATTAATTCATAAAATTAAGGTTCTGTATAAAAATCATTACAATCGGATAAAGCATGTAGGTGTTATAAGCTGGAGAAATTTTAAAAATTGAAAAAAGTCGTAAAATTGCGATTTTCGTAAAAAATATTTTTTGATAACGCTCAAATTTTACATGAATATATCAATTCATAAAATTAAGGTTCTGTGAAAAAATCATTACAATCGGACAAAGCATGTAGGTGTTGTAAGTCGAAGAAATTTTTAAAAAATCGAAAAAAATCGTAAAATTGCGATTTTCATGAGAAATTTTTTTCGATTGTGCTCAAAAACGTGGCAGTTCTAAGTTCAGAGATTTCGAAGACCTCCATAAAATTTCATCGCAATCGGAGTATCGGTTTAGCCGGAATCGTGCTAACAAACAGACAAAAATACAAAAAAAAAAGAAAAAAAAAACATTCCGGATTTTTTTCTCCAGTGTAGTGAAATGGAATCTTCGCTTCGCTCGCTACGCTCGCTACGCTCATCCAAAAACAATACCATTGTAAGGGAAAGAGTGATACCATTTCAAGCATTTTGAGGGAACTAGGAACGATTTAAACGTTTCTTTGAAAATTTGGATGGTTTGTAAGTTTTGATGGTCCTTGGAAAGTTGAATAGTCCGCAGAAGTAAGCTCGTGTGTTTTTGTGAGGGAATCCGCAGTTGGGAGACCGGGGCTCGATACCCCGCTGAGATGGACTTAGTAATTTCTGGATTGATTTCCTTAATGCACCTACGGGAGTATTTCCCGATTACCTGCGTCAGGTAATGACATTATAAATCTTGTTTAGGTGGTCAGTTCAAAGGCAGGAGAATCGTTGCAGTACCCAAAATCCAGATATTGTGAAGTTAACCGTCTCGGTAGCTTCTAGGGGTAAAGCACCCGACCGACAATTGGGAGACCGGTGTTCGATACCCCGCTGAGATGGATTTTTTTTAATTTCTGGATTGATTTCCATATAAAGCATTACCAGGATGTTAACGATGAAATTTAGCACGGGAGTAATTTTTATAATTCTGGCGTTTGCCCGCCGTCTTTAAAAATGTCTGCCACACAGTGTTTGCCAGGTGTTTGTTCGTTTGTTACTCCAAATTGCTGGAGATAGACAAAAAGTTTAAATAGCGAAAATATTCACAATACAATTTCCTACCATAATTGTGTCAACCATATTTTCGGTAGGGGCAATAGTGAAGTCACAAAAGAATTTTTTTAATTATTTGTTTTTAGAAGAAAAATACAATTTTTTGGAATTGGCAGCCATATAGGATTTTTTATTTTTTTAAATTGATATCTTTGTTTTGTATGATGTTTGTAGCAACAATTTTTCCTGTGAAGCAATTGAGAATTGTATCGAATTCAATGTGACAATTTTGAAGGAAAATGGCTTCCAACATTGAAAAAATTCTAAATCCCGGGTAAATGCAATAACCAATTTGCTAATATATTTTTGAATTTCGAAGGAAGACTTCTAAACAAAATTGAAAAGGGTTTCTATAAAAATGAGAGTTTAAAAACTGAATTACCTGCAATTATTGTTCTTTGATGTGTGTATAAAATAGGAAATCGGCTGGTAGGGCCTAATCAACTGGTTTTTGATAAAAACTAATATAAAACGATTTTGTTTCGCCACCGTTGAACCTACCAAAATATGGTTGACACTAATTTTGTAGGGAATTGGATGATGAAGGTTTTTGCCGTTTAAACTTTTTGTCCATCTGAAGCTATTTTGGATTTATACCTTACACCTGACAAACACTTTGTGGGGGACATTTTTCAAGAAGGCGGCCAAACGCCAGATTAATAAAAATGGGTAATGCATATTTATAAAAAAAAATGGTCCCCTCACGAAAACATACGGACTTACTTCTCTTGACTAGGCTAATGTTTACTTAAGTTTATTTATCCTTGAGATACAAAGTGACCATCGACGGACGCGTCGGGCATGGGTATGAGGCAGCTGCTAAGGGTTGTCGCGTGAAGTCGAAAAATAGACCATCCTAGAAGCTGAGGGTCTTCTACCTGCTGTATTCTCTTCCTGTTCTATTTATTTATTGATATTTTTTGTTTAATTGCAAATATCTAATAACGTTGTTAAAATATTAAGCGTGCGTCTTGAATGTCATTTTTTTGGACGAAATTCTACGATAAAAACTGACTGAGTTACGGATAATGCTTCTATAATATATTTTAATAATAAAAAAGTAATCTTTATATATTTCAGTCAGTTTTGATCGTAGACACTAGGGAAAAAAACACATTTCATAACTCAAGCTACACATTTGAACCACGTTATTAAATACATGCAATTATAAAAAAAATATTTCGCTGAATAAATTATTTTTATCACAATAGATTTGAAATGTGCGGAGGCAGGTGGAAAAAAAACCCATGTTCGCTCCCAAATTCGGTCACGCCAAAAAAGGTGGAAAGGGAAAAATGCAGACAATAGACGGGACGACCGATCTCGGTCTCGTCCGCGGATGGTCACTTTGTATCTCAAGGATATATACACTTTAGATAAAGAATTTATTTGTGAGATCCAGTACACAAATTCTTAAAATATTAAATAATCCAATTTAAAATTTAAAAAACGTGAATACTCGTAATCAATTGTTTTACAGAATTATTAAACGCAAATTTTCAAACCGGATATCAACGTTTAATCCATGTGGTCCTGCAGGCTAATTTTGTTAAAAATTGATTGATTGATTAATTGATTGATTGATTGATTATTGCTTAACGTCTCATATTAATGCACTTTGGCTATTCGAGACGATGAGTGGTGATAGATGAGGATGAAGTATGAACAGAAGGAAGGAGAGGAAACCCGGTACCGGCACGTAGCCTACTCCTTTCGAAAAGTACCAAGGGGACCAACGGCTTAACGTCCCATCCAAAAGGACGGTGTAACTTTCACAGTCATAGGTTCCTCCACTAACCAGGACTGCCGAGCAGACGTCGAGGAGAACGAAGCCGTTACACTAGCTCTCGAATCCTCCATCTGCTATAACCAGCGGTATACGTGAGTTTCAGAGCAGAGCGGTCACTCACTCTACCCCTGACCACCCCCTATTCTGCTTATCTTCTGTGTTTGAGTGGGAACCGGTTAAACGACCTCAGCTAAACCGTTGGCTTTGTTAATAATAATCGTAGGCCTACATAAAAGGATAATTAGGAATTTCACTAACTAAAATCCATGTTATAGATTTGTTCTGCTATGAAACTGTGGTGAAAACTGTAGGCCTACATCTGGTCATGCCCCTGGTATGAAATTTCGAACAAAGTAGTGAAAACTGTCCATGTAGTCATGCCCCGGGTTATATTAAAAAATATCTCACAGTGGTGAAAACTGTCCATGTGATCACGCCCCCTGTTATGAAATAACTCACAGTGGTGAAAACTGTCCTTCCATGTTCATGCCCAGTATTATGAAATATCTCACTGTAGTGGAAACTGTCCATGTAAGCATGCCCCTGTTATGAAATATCACACTATAGTGGAAACTGTCCATGTGAGCATGCCCCCTGTTATGAAATATCACACTATAGTGGAAACTGTCCATGTAAGCATGCCCCCTGATATGAAATATCACGATTTAGTGGAAACTGTCCATGTGAGCATGCGCCCTGTTATGAATTAATATCTCACTGTAGTGGAAACTGTCCATGTGAGCATGCCCCTGTTTATAAAAAATCTCACTGTGGTGAAAACTGTCCATGTGGTCATGCCCCCTGCTGTGAAACATCTCACTGCGGTGAAAACTGTCCATAATAATAACCAAATGAATATTTTACTTTGTGCAGGATGTGGCGGGAACTCTTTCAGCTGCGGCCTCGTGGATCGGCGAGGGAAACACACCACATGTCTCCCTATGCTAGCGCGCTGTGATGGTAAGGAGGACTGCCCCAACGGCCGAGACGAGAAGGACTGCTCCTTGCTGACTGACAGAGTTGACCAGCACCAGGTAAGTAAGGCCTGGGAATCATAAGTACGGGAACAAATATTATAGAAATCGTGAAAACTATAACCATACAAAAATGCAAAAACTTGCAAAAAAGGGGCCAAGCCAGAAACGAGGAAGATACAAGTGGCTCAACTGCATAAAGTGGTGAGATCTAGAAGTGTGACCAAGACCATTTTTTGTTTATAATAATAAATATATTTATTTACTATATAATAAATTAATAATATATCAATATTCATATTATTATCTAACTATAATTATGAAATAATTATATTAACAAAAATAACATGAACATTAAATAAATTTATTGAAACATTTACATTTGGAAATATCAAAATTAACAGACGTCATTCAAAATTAAAAGCTTGGTCGATGAATTTTTAATTTGGTTGTCGTTACTGCTAAAAAGTTAGTTAGCTAATAAAGATAATGATTGAATAAATTTTATTCTAGCGGATACAGGAATATGTTCATTGATTATGTCAAATATATTATCATGATTTGACCATACTTGTCATTTCCCTATATTTAATTAACTAACGTGATCAATTCGGACAGAGATCGTCAAAGTTCGTTGTCACCTTCGTTTCTTGATAAAGTTGGTAGTACTAGTCCTGTAACTGGTTTTAGGGGCTCAATAATTCTCTCTCATAAAAAAACACGTATAGCAATATTTTTGCTATACTATTGAATGCGTTGACATGTCACATGGACATTAAGGTTATGAAGATGTAGTACATTTTGAAAGAAAAAGTTGAAATAGTTAGCCAGAATCCATAGAAATAAAGGTTATAATATAAGTTTTTCAATTTTTAGTGCGATATTTTCGTCACATTTGGGCCAATTCTGACCAAACGGGTGGGGCTACAACGTTCAGATTTCATATGGACATTACGATTATGGTGATGTAGTACCTTTTGAAAGAAAAAGTTGAAAAAGTTAGCCAGAATCCACAGAAATAAAGGTTTAAATATGAGTTTTTTTTGGGGTTTATAAAACCATTTAACAAGTAACAATAGAAACTTGACAACAATCACCTTCAATGCATTCAAAAAGCACTTGCAAAGGAAAAGTGCAAACAAACGCAAAAAACGCAAACAAAAAACTTACAAAAAACGCTCATCCATCAACGCAACGGGACTTTTATGTTTTCCTAGTTTAAGAACTTTGTTAATCGGGCAGCACTAATTCTGTAATAAACGGCACTAATTAGCACTTATTGAACACTAAATATTACTAGAGTTTGAATGAGATCGGATGTATGGGGGGTGCTGCGTGAAATTGGCACCCCCCACTGCCATTGTTAAAAGACTTTGTTAATAAGGCAGCACTTATTCTGGGATAAACAGCAATAATTAGCACTAATTCAGCACTAAATATTTGTAGAGTTTGAATGTGATCGGATGAATGGGGGATGCCAACTTCACGGACCTTAAATTTAAATCGTTTCTAATGGACAGTGTGATTCTTTTTAAGAAGGCCTGTTAATGTTAGTACTTTATTTATGCAAGTTGCGATTAATGTTTCCATTTCGTTATTCTTGACAGAATCTGCACGTGTCATACGCCACGGGGTTCCTGCACCACAACTGGCAGGGGCAGTGGTTCCCAGTGTGCAGCAACGCACGCGAGTGGGCCCTGTCCGCCTGCCGGGCCGAGGTCGGGCCCCACGTGACTGCTGCCGACCTAACTGTGACGATGCAACCCTTCGTGGGCCTCTACCAGGGCCCCTTTGTTGTACCGCGCCCGGGTGGATTCGGCATTGACCTTGAGCGCTCCTGCAGTCACCTCGCGACGCACGTGCTCTGTCCACACATGCCTTGCGGCACGGCGCTCACTGACAGCCAGGGACCAGATAATGAGGTGCGGAGCGGCGAAGTGTATTTTTCT
This sequence comes from Sweltsa coloradensis, assembly GCA_024449915.1. Classification (NCBI taxonomy): domain Eukaryota; kingdom Metazoa; phylum Arthropoda; class Insecta; order Plecoptera; family Chloroperlidae; genus Sweltsa; species Sweltsa coloradensis. The sequence continues at coordinate 99,992 of JAMZAV010001246.1, forward strand.
GTTATTTTATTGTTCATTTCTGTACAATTCTTTAGAATTTCTAGCTTTTTGCAACAGCTTCTTGAGAAAGTTGTGTCGAATTTTCCCCGACTTGGGATCGAACACAGAATATCTGGCTTTTCGAACCGGTGCTCTACCAACTGCCCGCAGTTGGACGGGTCGTAAAGTTTGCCCCGACAATGTTCTCAAAGCGGGCTTGTGCCTAAAAATCTTGTATTCATATAATAATAATTTTAATAATGGCCAGAACTATTCATATCTAATTCTCAACCACGACTTTTGCATTGAATCGACGGATAAAATCAGAGTGGTGATTGCTTCAAATGTGTGAATGACTCGTGAAATGTGCGTTTATTTCAAGAATCCAGTCTCTGCGTTCACAACTCCGAAGCTTTCAAATCCGATCTGACCTTTATGCGATTAGGTCGATACATTTTCTAAGGATAAAGTATCCTGAAATATTATTTTTCGTATTAAAAAGGCTTCGGTATTATACACATAACGCACAATATACATTACACATTAGACTAATGGCCACATGTAATAGAATAAAGTAGAGAAGATCTTTATTCACTTAGACTAATACACGGTACAACTTACAAGTATACAACTCTTCGTGAAGAGGTATTGAATAGTTCCTTAGGCTAAAACATGGTATAAAATGAATAATATAATAGAATGTGCATTTCATGTGAATCAAGTTATAAGTATATTAGTATGGTATACTCCCTAGTTTTGAGTAATTAGGTATGATATAATTCAATACAATGTGATTTAGGATTTAATAATAACCTTCAACACTCCCACGCCCAGATGCTGTTGCCTGATATCCCCGACGATATAATCAAGAGGATCAAGCGTCTGAGAAGATACATCGACGATCAAAACATCTTCGTGCAGGATGACGAGGAATCCTCCACGGAAGTGCTGGATCAGAGCGTGGAAGACGGGAGGAAACCGTTCCTGGAGATTGAGCTGTTTGCTCCTGGTGGAGGGGCCAATGAATCTGACATTGTTCGAATACTACGAGCAGTGCAAGAAGGTGCGAGTAATAAGTTACTGTCCTAATGTTTTAAACAAGTCGTTTTCAACGTGCAAGTAAGAACTGTAATAGTGTTAAAGTAAAGTCGTTTTGAAAGAGCGTGATTGATCAATGAAGTACAAGAAAGTGCAAGTTAAGTCGTTTTTAGAGTGTAATAATTGAATCAATGAAGTGAGTCATATCGTATAACTTAACAAATAATGTAGAACCCTAGTAGGGAAGTGAATAATAGAAATTCACAGGATAATATGTGATGCGGAACACGAAAAATGAAGGGTTACCATTTTGTAATCATGTATTTGATGAGAGTAGCGAGCGTATCGAGCGAAGTGAAGATTCCATTCCACTCACAGAAGAAAAAAATCCGGAATGTTTTTCTTCTTTCTTTCTTTCTTTCTTTTTTTTTGTTAGTATTTTTGTGTGTGTTTGTTAACATGATTTCGGCTAAACCGATACTCCAATTGCGATGATATTTCCTGTACCTTCGAAATCTCTGAATTTAAAACTGCCACGTTTTTGAGAGCAATAGAAAATTTATTTCTCATGACAATCGCAAATCTGATTTTTTCGATTTTTAAAACATTTCTTGGACTTATAACACAATATATGCTTTATCCGATTGTAATGATTTTTTCACAGAACCTTAACTTTACGAATTAATATATCCATGTGAAATTTGAACGCAAACGAAAAATTATTTCTCATTAAATTCACAATTTTACGCTTCTTTTTCGATATTTAAATAATGTCTTCAACTTATAACACCTATAAATATAAATCATTGGACTTTTTCACTGTTTCTTTACAGAAATCTTTATCAGTTTTGATAAAGATTTCTGTAAAGAAATCGAAATATCACATTAAAATAAATATTTTGTTAACTAACAGTGAAAAAGTCCAATGATTTATATTTATAACGTTACTACCTGTTATATAGTTTCATTTTTTATAATTATTACATCTACCTACATGCTTTATTCGATTATAATGATTTTTTCACAGAACCTTTTTTGGATGAGCGTAGCGAGCGAAGCAAAATTTTCATTTTACTACAACGGAGAAAAAAATCCAAAATGTTTGTTTTCTTTTTTTTCTTTTTTCTTTTTCTTTTTTTCTGTTTGTATTTTTGTGTGTTTGTTAACACGATTCCGGCTAAACCGATACTCCAATTCCGATTAAATTTGCTGGAGCCCTTCGAAATCTCTGAACTTAGAACTGCCACGTTTTAGAGCGCAATCGAAAAATTATTTCTCATGAAAATCGCAATTTTACGAATTTTACCGATTTTGTAAACCTTTCTTCGACTTATAACACCTACATGCTACATTCTATTGTAATGAATTTTTCACAGAACCTTAATTTTATGAATTATATATTCGTGTGAAATTTGAGCGCAATCGAAAAATTATTTTTTATGAAAATCGCAATTTTACGTAAATTTAACTTATAACACCTACATTATTTATCCAATTGTAATGATTTTTTCACAGAACAACAGAAAATCTGCATAACACATTGCAGTTCAATGCACTAATTACGCTCATCCAACAACGCGCCAGAAAAAGCGTTTGCGAAGCCTATAGTTATAGAAATTAATATATTCATGTGAAATTTGAGCACAATCGAAAAATTATTTCTCATGAACACAAAGGCAGCTCAATGCACAAATTACGGTTATCCAACAACGCGACTGAAAAAGATAAGCTAAAACTAGGAAGCTCCGCAAACGCTTTTTCAGGCGCGTTGTTGGATGAGCGTAATTGGTGCATTGAGCTGCCATGCATGTGTTATGCAGATGGTATTTAAATTGATTTCGTTTTCCCATTGCCATGTCCTGCGAGACACGCTTGCGCTTGGTAATATTGTTTTAATTTTTACGACGACGACAAGAGGATCATGGGCGCACATTACATTACACACTACATTACTATCGAATAAAGCATGTAGGTGTTATAAGTCGAAGAAATTGTTTTAAACGAAAAAAGGTTTTATTGCGATTTTCATGAGAAATAATTTTTAGATTGCGCTCAAATTTCACATGAATATATTAATTCATAAAATGAAGGTTCTTTGAAAAAATCATAACAATCAGATAAAGCATGTAGATGTCGATGAAATGTTTTAAAAATCGAAAAAATCGTAAAATTGCAATTTTCAAGAGAAATAATTTTTCGATTGCGCTCAAATTTCACACGAATATATTAATTCATAAAATTTAGGTTCTGTGAAAACATCATTACAATCGGATAAAGCGTGTAGGTGTGTAGACGAAGAAATTGTTTAAATAAAAAAAAATAGTAAAATTGCGATTTTCATGAGAAATAATTTTTTTGATTGCGCTCAAAAACGTGGCAGTTCTAAGTTCAGAGATTTCAAAGGCCCCCAGATAATTTCATCGAAATTGGAGTATCGGTTTAGCCAGAATCGTGATAGCAAAAACAAAAACAGAAAACAGAGAAAAAGAAAAGAAAAACATTCCGGATTTTTTTCTCCAGCGGAGTAGAATGGAATCTTCGCTTCGCTCATCCAAAAATAATTATTGTTTTCTAACGCAACGCTAGATGCAAAATAGAGCATTGACATGTTAATATTGTTAGAAAATTTATGACAACATTCTCAATGTTTGTGTTGTGCCCGTTGTACCCAGCCTATAATGACTTCTACCAACCCCCAGTTCCCTTGGACCTTGAACTCCACCTCCAGCCCGGCGATGAGGATGCGCCAGCCGCGTCACCGCCCCCGACGCTGCGCCGTCAGGTGCGTCAGGACTTGAAGACCGACGCCAGGGCCGTCGGTCGTGTCGTCGGAGGACGAACCGTGCGTCCCGGAGCTCGGCCGTGGGTTGTCGCAATCTTCAGGGACGGCAACTTCCACTGTGGTGGGGTGCTACTCTCCGAGGAGTGGATCATGACGGCAGCACACTGCGTCGACAGGTAGGTTACCTATTAATATCATATATAATTCTTCAGAGTGGTGGGGTGCTACTCTCAGCCATAATGACGGCACACTGCGTCGACAGGTAGGTTACCTATTATATGATAGGAAGCTTCGCAAATGCTTTTTCAGGCGCGTTGTTGGATGAGCGTAATATTTTTTTAAACGAAAAAAAGCGTAAAATTGCGATTTTCATGATAAATAATTTTTAGATTGCGCTCAAATTTCACACGAATATATAAATTCATAAAATTAAGGTTCTGTAAAAAAAATTACAATTGGATAAAGCATGTAGGGGTTAGTCGAAGAAATTTTTATTTTAAAGAAAAAAGCGTAAAACTGCGATTTTCACGAGAAACAATTCTTCGATTGCGCTAAAATTTCACACGAATATATTAATTCAATAAATTAACGATCTGTGAAAAAATCATTACAATCGGATAAGCGTGTAGGTGTTATAAGTCGAAGAAATGTTTGAAAAATCGAAAAATTGTAAAATTGTTATTTAATGAGAAATAATTTTTCGATTGCGCTCAAAAACGTGGTAGTTTTAAGTTCAAAGATTTCGAAGGCCTCCAGAAAATTTCATTGCAATTGGAGTTAGCTGGAATCGTGTGTACAGAACAAACAGAAAAACAGTTGACAATCGGTGAAAAAAGAAAGAAAAAAAAGAAAAACATTCCGATTTTTTTCTCCAGTGTAGTGAAATGGAATCTTCGCTTCGCTCGCTACTCTCATCCAATAATCCTTCAGAGTGGTAGGTTACCTACTATATACCAGTGGCCCATTCCCTGGGGAGGTGTGTGGTTATAGCGGAGTAAAATTTATAAATATAGTGCAAAATGTGATACAAGCATACAAATTTGCAATAACATAGGTTTTTAAATCAGGATTTCGATAAAAACTGGCTCAACGATGAGGTTCTTGGTATTTTACTAGTAATATATTTTCTACAAATAATATATTATTTAATAAGTCCACAGATTTCAAAGTGAGAAAAAATTCATCATGTTTAGTTTTTATTGAAAGGAATTTTTACGAACATTAAGAGAAAAAAAATACAAAATATATTGAACCATGGTAACGGGAGAAATAACTAGCAGAAGTTTTATTTTAATAGGACTTCCCTTTTTTCCAGATTTTGGCTATATAACGATAAAAAGTAAAATGGTGTGTGGTGCCTGGAATAATCCATACCTCGAAACACTATTTAATTCTTGGGGTCACTACTTTTAAAAAGTAGTTTGCTGTCGTAGCTTCATTAGTTGCATGTGAATTTATTCCACCAGTCATGATTTTTCAAAAGCAAATTTTCATACTAGATCTCAACGTTTTGACAATGTGAACGCTCAGGTTAATTTTGTCAATCGTAAGACAAACGAGAATTGAGATCTATGTTTTGGAATTTAATTTTTCTACTTTCTAGACTTACAGCTGGCCAATTGACATTGGATGACCTTGCCAGTTTAAAATTTCGTATTGACTCTTCTGTCCGTGAGTGTATATTTATTCTTTTGCGAAACGATGTAACATGATATTTGGTTAAATAAACTAATTAACAACACTAAATATTACTCGTTTTATTTATATTTACTACAAGTCAGAAATTAAAAAAGTCCGCCCCAACCCGGAATCGAACCACGGATCTCCCACATTCCAGGTGGACCTGGTGTTGTTCGATTCCCGGTTGGGGCGGACTTTTTTAATTTTTTTTTTTAATTTCTGAATTGTAGTAAATAAAAACAATTACACCCACGGGAGTGTTTCCCGATTAACCAAATCGAGAAATAAATATTACTCGTTTTATTTATTTATTACTTACCTTTTGTGGTGCTATTTTAGATGCTTTTCTTTATCTTTCTGTAACCGTTTGTGTCGACATTAGCCTGAGTTTTTATTAGAATCTAATGTAGTTGCATGACTTTCAGTTCCTTCAAAGTTTAAATCAACTTTTTAGTCGTAGCCCAATAACAATAATTCTTTCTAGTGTCTCAGTAGGTTCTTTATCGACTCTTGCGGTGTCAATATGATTGATGCCATTATTATAACTGTGCATCATTAACATTATTTTAGAAATTGCTGGTAATCATAATAAGAATTTTTGTTTTGAAATATAGCTAGCAATCATGACAATGGATATCTCAAACGTTAATTTTTAATGCTGTCAAATTCCATACGCCTTTGCGTTTGTTGACAATTTAATCAAAATGTATGTTTATTATTTTAACAAAAAACTTGACCTTCTAGCTATGAGAAACACTACTACGAGGTACAGGCAGGAATGCTGCGTCGCCTATCCTTCTCCCCTGCGCAACAGACTCGCGCAGCGTCAAACATCGTCCTGCACGAGTTGTACGACCGTGCGGACATGCGCAATGACCTAGCGTTAATGCGCATGCTCCAACCGGTGCGCTTCAACCGCTGGGTGCGACCTATATGCGTGCCCAAAAACAAGGGTCCTCAGCCGGGGACGATTTGTAGGGCGGTCGGCTGGGGGGCTACCAAGGAGCGAGGCCCAGATCGTAAGTATGACTGATATGCAGCCCAAGAGGCATAGGAGGACACATTCATTAAAAATAACTTTATGCGATAAACCGATATCTGTATATGCTTTTACTGTTAACTGTGAGTTCAAGACAAAACAAAAATCCAAAATATTCATAAAACAGATATAAAGTAAGATCTTTAAAGGGGTATTCACTGGCTAAACTAAACTAAAAAATTAATGTATGTTAACTAATTATGAATTTACAGAGAAACAGAAAGAATGTTGTGTCCTCCCTTACCCGGAAAAATGCTTAGGCGTGATTGGCAAAATTCTCCAATAAGAAATAACATTGGGGCGATCTTTATGCTCCGAGACCTTAGACTCTCTAAGACTTCTCTAAGGCTTACAGGATTTTAGTCAAAATAAATATTGGCAATAATTGACGAACTCGATTACCCTTTCTGTAAATCATCTCCGTTTTGTTTCTTTAATTTGGGAAAGTAATTCGGTCAAAATATGCCGATTACCAAGGACAGGTGTAATTATTTCAAAATGAATATTTCTGCGTGTATGAGTGAATATTTATGCACAGGTTCAAGAAGGGAATGTTCTAAATGCCCATTTAAGGTTGGTATGATGCTCAAGTATAAATGTAAAACTAACTAGGAAAACGCTAAAGTCCCGCCGCGTTGATGGATGAGCTTTTTAAAGTTTTCAGTTTGCGTGGGATATCTTGACTTTTGCAAGTGCTTTGTTTTGTTGCGTAAGCATTGTAGGTGATTGTTGTCAAGTTTCTATTGTTTCTTGTCAATTGGTATTATTTATCGTAAAAAACTTATATTAGAAGCTTTATTCTATGGATTCTGGCTAACTTTTTCAACTTTTTCTTTCAGAAAGCAATACATCATCATTACCTTAATGTCCTTGTGAAATAAGAACGTTGTAGCCCCACCCGTTTGGTCAAAATCGGCCCAAATGTCACGAAAATAGGTCCCGGGTCCCACTGCCTAATCGCGTACTGCCTAAAAAAGGTTTTTATACCTGTTTTACCTTATTTTCTCGTACTGCCTAAGATTTTTCTCGTACTGCCTAAAAAGGGACAAGTGGGAGTGGCTGTCTCGTACTGCCTAAAGATCCCCCTGTTTTGGTTACGTACGTCTTTTTGCGTTGTCTTTATTTCTTGATACCCTGTATTCTATTTGGGCGCGTTATTTAAAAACTCTCTCTCCCCCCCTCTCACTCTCTCTCTCGCTCTCTCTCGTTAGTTAGCTGGTTAGATGTAAAAAAAGACCCCGTGGCCTTAATCTTGCCAGCAAATTAAAACTTTTAATCAATCAATCAATCTCTGTATTTCTATCTCTATATTTACTTTTTAGTTTCTTATATTTTTAGAAGTCTATGTTAAAATTTATTTTTAATTTAATTTTTGGTTGAGCGAAGCGAAGACTTCAATTTTACTTACCCATCAAAAAATTTAGCTCCAATATTGTTGTATTTATTTTATTTTTTCCTTTGTAATTTCTTTGTAACATATGTGTACACGTATTTATCCTATTGTTCGAATAAAAGTCAAGTCTCTCACTCTCTCTCATTGCGTGTAGGAAATAATGTATATTTCCTGTTCTATTTTACTATATTATTATTATGCTTACAATAATGCTTATAATAATAAAAGTATGCCCTGACTGGGGATCGAACCCAGAACCTCTGGCTTAACGCGCCATAGCTCTACCAATTTAGCTGTCCAAACTCAAAACACATCTTCACTAAATTGTCATTTGTTGTGACTGTTGACATCCATGATACTAGGGAAACGCCAAAGTCATTGGTTAACGAGTGAGTGAGCCATGTGTTGAGTACCCGGTAACATTACTTTTCTCCCTAGCCTATCATAGGCTAGAGTGGCGCATTGTGGCGTTACAGTTGAAGCGCCCTTATGCCAACTAACCTTAAAAACCCTATTATTTATACCAATATAATTATCAAACTTAAATGCAAATGTTCCCGGGTACTCAACACATGACTCGCTCACTCGTCTAACAACGACTTTGACGTTTCCCTATCTAGTTGGCTAAGGCGCCCTTATAGCCGAAATGTGGGAGACGTGGGTTCAATCCCCTGGTCGGGAAAGATTTTGTAATATCTGGATTGTATTTTAAAATTATTAAACATGTTTTGAAATACATATAACGCAGTGAAGTCCATCATATTTGACAATACTATGGAAAACATAGCCAGTACGAAATACGTGTAAAGATTGCAAGGTTTACTCAATCTGCGAGCGAATTTTGTGGGTACCTTGAGCGTGCAAAATTCGATAAACTTTGGGCACGGTATTTCACAGCCAGGCAAATAACAAACAAAATATTTTTTTCAAAATCAAAATCATTGTCGTTAAATAATTTCTACACATTGGCAGCCTATTTTTCAATTTATTATTATTTTTTTTAGGTTTAAATCGCAATGGATCTAGCTGATTTTGTCAGCAGTTCACCGGATGTCTGTTTAAAATATCAGCGCAATCTGTTCAGCGTTTCGGCTGGTTTTCGATGTACACACACGCAGACTCACAGAATGAGCGCCGTTTAAGTTGAATAGTTTTCTGAAAATAACAGTTGGTGAACGAATTTAAAATTAATTTGTCAAACGGTAAAAATACGAGTTTTGTACCGTTTGACAAAAAATTCGTACACCAACTGTTATTTTCAGAAAACTATTTTAGCTATAGTCAAGTTATAGCTAAAGGTGTTTAGAAACTATGTCTAGAAAACCGATTCTCAAAATTTAATTTTGAACTAGTCTGGTATATTACACTTTTGTCCAAAAATCTAAATCTAATTTCCGAAAATGAGGTTATGTCCCGCCCAAAAAAATTCACGATTTTTTTTCTGTTATTTTAAAGGCCTTCTTTCATTCAGCAAACTTTTCAGACATGTTTCTTCGACTTTTCAAATTATCGGCCAGAGGTGGTACAATAGCCTTAAAAAAAAAAAAACGTAAAATTTCGATTTTTATAAAAAATAATTTTTCGATTACGCTCAAATTTCACACGAATATCTTAATTCATAAAATTACGGTTCTGTGAAAAAAATCATTAACATCGGATAAAGCATGTAGGTGTTATAAGTCGAAGAATTGTTTTAAAAAAGAAAAAAATACGTAAAATTTCGATTTTCATAAGAAATAATTTTTCGATTGCGCTCAAATTTCACAAGAATATCTTAATTCATTAAATTATGGTTCTGTGAAAAAATCATTAAAATCGGATAAAGCATGTAGGTGTTAAAAGTCGAAGAAATTTGAAAAATCGAAAAAAATCGTAAAATTGCGATTTTCATGAGAAATAATTTTTCGATTGCGCTCAAAAACGTGGCAGTTCTAAGTTCAGAGATTTCGAAGGCCTCCATAAAATTTCATTGTAATTGGAGTATCGGTTTAGCCGGAATCGTGTTAACAAACAGCCAAAAATAAAACAAAAAGAAAAAAAGAAAAAAAAAACATTCCGGATTTTTTTCTCCAGTGTAGTGAAATGGAATCTTCGCTTCGCTCGCTACGCTCATCCAATTAATAAACTTTGTCCCTTGTTTTGATAACCTAATATTACTTAAAATTAAACTAGGCCGCTAGATTCAGTTTAAACGATATATTAAACAACAATTTTTTTTAAAAACCTTAAACCTAAAAATAAATGATAGATTTTAGAATGTCAGATGATTATAATGAATGATAAACTATGTCCGTTGTTTTGTTTATTTTATATAATATAAATAATAAAACATAAGTGTATCACTACCATTTTCAATACATATTGAGCACTGTTTGTACTGATACCATCTGAAAACTTATTAAACGAGGGAGCGAAGCGACTGAGTGACCCCATTTAACTCAAACGGCTCTTATTCTGTGAGTCTGTGGGTGAGTGTCTGTCTTTCTGTAGGCATCGAAATCAGCCGATTCGCTAAACAGATTGCGCTGAAATTTTAAACGGACATCCGGTACGGGTTAACTGAGAACTGGCAACAAAATCAGCCAGATTCGTTGCGATTTCAACCTACAAGTACAAGAAATAATAAATTGAAAAATAGGCTGCTAATGTGTAGGAATTATTTTAAGGACAATTGTTTTGTTTTTGAAAAGAAAAATGTTGTTTCTTATTTGTCTGGCGGTAAAATGCAGTGCCCAGGTGTATCGAATTTTGCACTCGGGGTACCCCCAAATTCCGCTCGAAGATTGAGTAAACCTTGCAATATTTTCACGTATTTTGTCCTGGCTATGTTTTCCATAGTATTGTCACAGATGATGACTACACTGCGTTATATGCATTTCAAAACATGTATAATAATTTTAAAATACAATCTAGAAATTACAAAATCTTTCCCGACCAGGGGATTGAACCCAGGTCTACCACATTTCGGGTACAAGGGCGACTAGTGAGCGAGTCATGTGTTGAGTACCCGGGAACATTTGCATTTAATTAAGTTTGATGATTATATTGGTATAAATAATATGGTTTTTAAGTTTAGTTGGTATAAGGGCGCGTCAACCATAAGGCCATAATGCGCCACTCTAGCCTATGATAGGCTAGGGAGGCCAAAGGGAATAAAAAAAGGGGGAATAATAGGAATGTTACCGGGTTCTCAAAACATGGCTCACACACTCGTTTAACGACTTTGGCGTTTTCCTAGTATGTTCCTCAAAATAACTTTAATATTTAATTATTTTAATTTTAATAATAAGTGACTTTTATCTTGGTTGATGTGTATTCAGTGCATTAGGAAATTAAGAGCATTTACTAAGTGTATGAGTGTTACCAATACGTACAGGGTATCTTAGTATTTTGTGTAATTATATTATAAAAAGTTTGCCGTTGAACAAGGGTACAATGCACATATACCGTGCATACGTATTTGTATTACGTTATACATCATAAATAACATTAAATGATTAAATTAAATTAAAGGATCTATCAGAGAATGAGAGAGAGAGAGAGAGAGATTTTAAATAACGCGCCCTAATGGAATACAGGGTATCAAGAAATAAAGACAACGCAAAAAGACGTACGTTACCAAAACAGGGGGATCTTTAGGCAGTACGAGACAGCCACTCCCACTTGTCCCTTTTTAGGCAGTACGAGAAAAATCTTAGGCAGTACGAGAAAATAAGGTAAAGCAGGTATAAAAACCTTTTTTAGGCAGTACGCGATTAGGCAGTGGGATAATACACCACGAAAATATCGCACTAAAAATCGAAAAAAATCGTAAAAGTACGATATTCATAAGAAATATTTCTTCGATTGTACCCAAAAATGTAGCAAGTCTAAGTTCAGAGAAAACGAAGGTCGTGTCAAATTTTCATCAAGATCGCATATGCCGTTTGCCCGGTAGAGAGCGAACAAACAGACGGAAAAACAAAAAAACAAAAAAAAAAAAAAAAAAACAAAAAAACACCCGAGCTAAATTTTTTGGGGGGTCGGTGAAATTGAAGTCTTCGCTTCGCTCATCCAAAAATAATAAGGTCGAGCCGATTTAAGAAATTCACCAAAACGCACATTTTTGCCAATTTCAGGATAAAAAAAATTGTGTTTAATCACAGGGACAAGATACAATTTTAAATTGTCAATTCAGTGTAGTATTATGATTTAGATTATGTGGTGAAAAAAACTATTTTGGGAATAATATTAAGTTATTAACCACAGTCCTTTGAAATGACAAAACTATTTATTTTTTAATTTATTGGTTGATGCATATTTCCGCTTTCGATACTTTAATGGACGATTTTGAGTGCAAAAAAGTATACAATTATATACGAAGTATAAGAAGCTTACAATCACCTTTGATCATACAATGAGGTATTTTGAAATGTGTGCCTTTAATACGTTGCATACAGTGTTTTACATTTTACGTTGCGTTCAATGGTATTTGTACCGACAAAAGAATAAATCGTCGATCATTAGATAAGAAAACTATACATTTAAAAATACCTCATTGCATTGTATAGGTGAGTTTATAAGCTATAGTAAAAATATCAGCCATCCCAATCTTATACTTTTGTAGCAATAGCGGAAAAATGCATTAAGTTAAAAAATTGGCTTTTCAAAAGACTGATTAATCTTACTCCATAACTAGTGTGTCATGCATGTATTTTTTTCCCGTGAACTCACAGCCTTAAGCTTTCTATTTGAATTGGGAGGGGGGAATTAAAATTGATAATTGTATTTCCTTTGATTCGTTTAATTTAAGACCATTTTCTGTCAAATGCCCTTGGGTGATTGAAATATTGTTGGAGACCACTTTCTTTACTACCGCTATACTAGGCAAAAGTCAATAAGACAATATGACAACAATAAACCTGAATATATAATCATATAATTAACATCATTCATCTATTATTATTTTTATATTGGCGTGCTACAAAAATAATAATAATATAATGACTAGCTGCTAACACAATAACAAAGTATAGGTCGTACTGTTTAATTATTATTACAATTAAATTCTTGATAATTTTTCTTTGTTCAACTTTCAGTTTCAGAAAGATTCTTGAAACGGAACGAAATATTATATTAATGTATAATTTAATAACATGAACAGTGCAACTGACCAAATACTATGCATTTTTTATTTATTACCACAGCTTTGTTGTGAAATGTGAATTACTTAAAAACACTATTATATCTTTGAATTGCATGCTCAACCATTCACCTGGACATCAAAATAAAACGTGGTTTAATTCATGGCAATCAAGTTGGGTTATGAATTATTAAGACTGTGAGAGCCGATATCGAAATAGCACCAGAATATTGCATTTCCTGTCACCACCATGTAATTTGGCATGGTGCTAGAAAATAATACGATAATTAATAATCCGCGGGGAGGCAAGCGATAAGTCACACGTACGTAACAGTGACAACCCCTAACCTCAACTTACTCTAAAAATTGGAATGGGTATAAGTTCGTACCCAATATAATATTATGATTGTTCAAATTACTCAGTTCAAATGTGTCAATGTATTTTACTCCAATCTAACTATACCCTCCTTTTCACAACCACGTGTATTTCCACCCCCACTCCTAATAGTGTATCCTCTCTATCGCCCTCATGCACAAAAACTTGAGCGTGTAAATTGGCCGATTTGAAGATCAATGGAAACAAAATGCAAGCAAAAACCAGTCCCAATGTACAAGAATAAATTATTCTAGAACTCAAAGAGCATTTCTAGATATAGAATACAGCAAACGTTTATTAAATTTTGTGTTTTGGGCAACCTTTGCATGTAGTGGTCAAAAGTCGCAATATTTACCGTTCACTTTGGAGTATAGGGTACACACAACTACGTCACAAATCGAGGGGAATGAGGGGTATTCTCCGTTTTGAGCCCAACTGGTGGACAAGCAACCATCGGTTCGCAAGTGGACGCCTGCTGAACGTCGCACAACTTATCACGCTCTAACTTTTATCCTATTCATTATTGGGGAAAAACTTAAGAGCAATAATATTTAGCAAATATATCATTCCTTCTAATAGCGATTACTTTGAATTTTTACACGGCCGTTAAGTTGTTATTTCGATGTACATATTAAAATAAAATTTAAGACTTTTACTTGTTTTTTTATGAAATTTAATAAAACAACTTCAATTGACTAAAATCTAGTGATCGGATTTTGACAAAACCGCTTTCAAAAAATCATCGGACTGTTAAGACAAGAAATAAATAAACTTTCTCGATAGAAAGTGCACAGAACGAAAATTTATAGCATAGGGTAAAACGCATGGTATGTGTTTTCATCTAAAATACGTGCTTTTGACGTGCGGATGAGCCGTGAAAAACTGCACGCTATGCTGTAAAATTTCGTTCTGTGCTTTTTCTATCGAGAAAGTTTATTTATTTCTTGTCTAATTAGTTAGATGCATATTTAGAGAGAATTCTTTTTGAAATCCGATCAGTAGTTTTGTGTCAATTGAAGTTGAAAAGACTTAAAGATGTTGATAATTTTGTCATTTATAATGCGTACATTGTTATAACAAGCTAACGGTTCTCTAAAAAAAATCGAAATAATCGCTATTAGAAGTAATGATATGTTTGCTAAATATTATTCCTCTCAAGTTTTGTCCAAATAATGAATAGTATAAAAGTAAGAGCGTGATATTTGTTAAGCCGTTCATCAGGCGTCAACTTGCGAAATGAGGATGCTTAGCTTGTCCATCAGTAAGATCCGCGCCGAGCTGTGACGTCACGTGTGTGTTCCCTTAACGAGAGGCATTTTTATTCGAAGGGTCGCGGGTTCAAATTTCACTCAAATTTTTATAAACTTTTTTGCAATTATTTACTCAATAGTTCACCTTTCTCGCCTGCTTTACTGTATGTTGGTACACACATTTGTGTTGCTAGGGTTGACATGTGCGTCACATCCAGAGTGGCCGCAACTTTATACCGACGCACGCATCTAGCGACTTGTGGACGCAAGTCTGCTAACGCAACTATCTTTGTGCATACAGCTTTATAGCCCAAAGATTTCACATAATATGGATTTACCCAAGACCGCCATTTTTAACGAGACGCAACTTGGCACCAGTAAATCTTTGTGAATGAGGGGGTATACCAGTAATTCTAGCACTGACTATAGTGAGTTTCCTACAGTTTACCAACATTAAATTTGGCATGGAGGAAGAAAACTAATAATACGCGGGGATGCAAACTATGTTTCACCCCTCTCTATCCTACCCCTACTACCCTTAATTAACATTGGAATGAGTGTTAGGTCGTATTTTATTAATTTAGAATATTTCAATTGCTGATTTAAATTATGTTTTAACTAATGTATTATAGTCACATCAACAAAACATAATCCACAAACCCGATTTGTACACCCCTACCCCAAATAATTATATTTTGAGTGACAATCACTGTTAACCATCATAAAATTTGGAATGGTGGTAGATAAAAATATGAAAATTAATATTTCGCAGAGTCAAACGATAATAATTCACCCCTACAAGGTCGTATTCTATTCATAGGCCTAATGGTGATAAAAATTAATCGATGCATTTTTTACTAAAATGTTTCGGTCCAATCAACCCAATCTCCCTTTCACAACCAAGTGACATTCCCTTGATACTTCCACGGGCTAGAACATCTGCATACCAAAATGTTTTTTAAAATAGATCTATCTCTTTGGAATACACTTCCAAATGAATTAAAAACAGACAGTAGTTTCAATAGCGCCATCAAAGATTATTTAAAGTAGGTTGTAGTTATGTTTTTGTTAGTTGTGGTATTGTTTAGTTTTAGTTTATGTGGTGATTTTACAATATTTATTGATGTTGTATTTGATAATGTATTTGTATTTCATTATATATTGTATAAGAGGGTGACAGGTACTCACGTACTTTGGGGCAGATGCTCTTTCTGTCACTCTCGCATTTATTTTTAATATTGTGTACCCTACAAATGATGTATAAATAAATGCAAATATCAATTTTAAAAAACTATATACGACCTAATTCACAAAAAATATTTTATGGGATGTTATGGTATGGGCCACGAACAGTGAAACATCGCTTGCCTCCCGGCGGAGCCAGAATGGTTTGTAATAGATCTGTTTTTATGTCTTATCTTCTGCCAAGTGATTAAAAAAGTGACAGATGTTTTAACAATAGTATTAAGATTGTTTAGTGTTTTTCAGAGATTTTTTCGTTGGTGATGTGGAAGTGTTTGGAAAAGTTTAATTAACATTATGTTGTGTTTATTTTTATGTAATTTTAACGTGATACGATGGTTTTTTAAGTAGTGTTAGGATATTTTGTAACAAGGGTAACAGGTACGAAACTACTACGGCACGGATACTCTTCCTGTTGTTCTAGCATTCATATATTTACTTTGTTACAAATGGCATGTTTTAATTAAAAATTTCGCGGGTAGCTCATTAGAAAGTGCCAAACAAATACATTCACAATAGGCTATTTGCTTGGATAGAATGCTTGAATAGATTGAACATATTTATCTTTAGAGAATAATACGTCCTGAATCCAAATATCGCATTTATGTTCTATAAGAAAATTGTTTTGATGTAGATATTGGGCCTTAAGTGTCCTATTTAGGAACATACTGTGAAACGCGCTGTCCTTGGTCATTCCATTATGACGGAATCGGACACTACAAAGACGATGGAGCCATTGAAAGACATGATTTTGGATCGATTTTAATTAAGATTTCACACAACTACATTGCACTTGTCTTTGCAAATCGATTGAATATATATTCTTACAGTACATGTTATCGTATTCGAAATGACACGATCAAGAATAAACATTAGATTTTAGCAATAAAACACAAAATCATGGCCTTGAGCATAGATACTATCAGAGTCGGTTGAGGGAAACTTCTTTATCGACTCTGATACAATTTACTAAGTTATATCAGAGTCGATAAAGAAGTTTCCCCTTTGGGGAGGTCCCCTTACTCCCAAGTCAAAACGGAATCTAACGTCCTGCGCGCTGAGAGCGGCTCCAGTGTGAACTAATAAAAGCACTGCACGCTAAATACGGTCAGTAGATTATCGATATGCAGTAACAACAGACGAAACGTCAAACTTTAATTTTATTTCAATCATATTAGCCCAGGGCCCTAGCACTTTAAAACGATTTACTTTTGATTTATTATTGTACTATAAAGTGTTGCGCAGGCGTCACTGACATTTTTGCGCGAAATAAATTGAGATATGTCTTGTTTAAGCCTTACGGACGTAAGTGTAGCCTAGGCCCAAGGCCAGAATACAGTTTTCGCACGTAAGTACGCCCTAGCATTCAAATCGAATCTTGAACAATACATATTGTCGGCCTAGGTCCTAAGCTTAGGTCTACTCCATCAAAAATATCCTCACTAATAAAGAGAGTTTGCTTTACGCCAAAATATTCGCCAACATTCGATCGTATTTAATATTTTGACGTTTCCGCCATTAATTTGTCGTCATCGACTGTTGACTACTAGTAGAAAAGTGACGTAGTTTTATTGAAGTAGTTCTAGCAATCGTCACACAGAGACGCGCGGAACGTTAGATTCCAAACGCCAAAACCGACTTTTTATTTAACCCAGGGTGGTATAGGGAGTTGGAGGACCTCCTTAAAAGGGAAACTTCTTTATCGACTCTGATACAATTTACTATATCGTCTTGAGCGTTGCCCAGAACTTGTCAAAACTGCGCCACCCCAGCCTATTGTATTGTTGTCAAGAGATAATCCAAAGCATTTAGTGTTCTAAAGATATTATTTTTGCGTTATACTGCACAGTATTAGGAAGATCGTGGTTGATACTTTTGGCGCAGAGTTTAAACGTCGTTCTTGTATAGATAATTTTAACCATTTTTTTTACAATTATTTATAATGTAAAAAATACGACCTTAAACCCATTCCAATGTTAAAGAATGGTAGGGGTGAAATATCGTTTGCTTCCTTCCGAAATATTAATTCTAATATTTTTATCTACCACCATGCCAAATGTCATGCTGGCAACTTACTATACAGTGCTTGTCAAGTGTCACAAATAAATATTATTGCAATGTTACAGGTTGGAAGTGAATAATCGGGGTTGTATAATAAAATGGGTATATTGTTGATGGAACAAGACGACAAATGATTTTAATCAATTATTTCATAATTCAAAATGCGGCGAATTATTTATTTATTTATTTATTTATTTATTTATTTATTTATTTATTTATTTATTTATTTATTTATTTATTTATTTATTTATTTATTTATTTATTTATTTATTTATTTATTTATTTATTTATTTATTTATTTATTTATTTATTTATTTATTTATTTATTTATTTATTTCAGTCCACTGACATGTGCATAGCATATATATGGGACAAATAAAAATAACAAATAATAACAAAACACACAAACACAATTAATACAGATTATGGTATTAC
Source organism: Sweltsa coloradensis (assembly GCA_024449915.1). NCBI lineage: Eukaryota > Metazoa > Arthropoda > Insecta > Plecoptera > Chloroperlidae > Sweltsa > Sweltsa coloradensis. The sequence continues at coordinate 118,389 of JAMZAV010001246.1, forward strand.
AATACTATAAAAAATACGAATTACAATGCTAATGCATTTGTTATTAGGCCTATACATAATAAGTACGATAATTTTAAAACCTAGTTCAAGTATTACATGAATACATTAATTAATATCAAATTCTAATGGTTTATAATTTAAATGATTTTCGTGGGAGATAGAAATTGTAGGCTGTAATATTTGCCTATTACATTTTTTTAAAAATCATAGCCAAAGTGAGAAAAAAAGTGATGTGAGAGAAGTGTGAAAATAATATGTTAAATTGTTAAATGGTCATCAAGGAATTCTCTTAATGAGTAATAAGCTTTATTTAGAAGGAAGTCTTTCAATTAATGCTTAAAGAGTGTAAATGAGTTGGAGTATTTAATTAAAGCTGGTAATTTATTAAATATTGTACTACAAACGTGAGTTGGGCTTTTGTCAAAGAATGTGTGGCTAGATTTTGGTATGAAAATGTTAGTATTTTATCTAGTAAAATGGGAATGGTGGGCATTATTTAATGGAAAATGGTCAGGATTAGAATTATACAAAAGTTGCTGCAGTGATAATTAGCGTAGGATGTTAGGGTGAGGATACGTAAATTTGTGAAATGTGCTTTGCATCCCCCCCATGACTGCCTTCTGGATATTCCTGCAATTAGCCTAACAGCACGGTTTTTAATAATGAAAATGCGTGTAGCGTGAGGTGATGTACCCCAAAAAATGATGCCATACGAAAGAAGTGAATGTATAAACGCATGATATACCATCAAAAGTATGGGAGGGTTAACAATTAATTTCAGTTTGCGGAGCATGACACATCCACTCAGGAGGCGAGGAACAATTGATTGAATATGGGGGCCCCAGTCTAACGATTCACTTATGGTAAGCCCAAGGACTTTGGTGGTTACTACTCTTGGTATACTGTGGCCCTCTAAACAAATTAATGGACTCGAGAGCACTTGCCGAGTAGGCCTACCAGTGCGGATATTCAGGAAAAATGTTTTAGTAGTTTGAATAGCAAGTCGATTATTTGTACTGTAAGATAACATTTGGGAAACTTGACAATTAGCAACTTTGGTCAATTGCAAGGCAGTCTCCTCGGATGACGTTAGTAAAGAAGTGATGTCATCAGCATAAAGTGTGAGTAACGCTTCAACACAAATAGAAATTGGCGTAGATAAAGAAAACAGGTCCTAAAACTGAACCTTGTGGCTTTACTCCCCGAGTGTTATAAAGTTCCATACATTAAACCATGCCAATTTTATTTTTTAGGTGATGGTTAAGGGTCTGTGAGGGGTGGTATCTTTGGGTTTCTAGTAGAAACCCAAAGGTGGTATGCTTAATTCCCAGCGAGTCATTAATTACTATATTATTTTCTAGTTTTATGCCCAATTGACGACTCGAAATGGGCGGCGCTTAAAACGATCGATAGGTCACGTGACTAGTATTGGGTATAAATCCTCATTTCGCAAGTTGGCGCCTGCTGAACGGCGCATCACTTATTACGCTCTAACTTTTATTCGATTCATTATTTGGACAATACTAAAATGAATAATATTTAGCAAACATATCATTCTTTGTAATAGCGATTATTTCGATTTTTTGACAAAGTCTCGTTATAACAATGTACGCATCACACAAGTGAAAATTATCAATGACTTAAGTTTTCTCATTAATTAATTTGACAAAAAACTACTGATCGGATTTCGACAAGAATTCTTTGTAAAAATGCATCAGACGGTTTAGACAAGAAATAAACTAACTTTCTAGATAGAAAGTGCACTGAACGAAAATTTACAGCATAGAGTAATATGCAGCGTGCACTTTTTCACGGCTCATCCGCACGTCAAGAGTGCGTATTTTAGATAAAACACATACCCTGCATATTACTATATTATATATTATTCATTTAAATATTGTCCAAATAATGAATAGAATAAAAGTTAGAGCGTGATAAGTGTTGCGCCGTGAAGCAGGCGTCAACTTGCGAAATGAGGATTTATACCAACTAATTCCGCCATGTTGCCTCGTGACGTCAGGAGGCGGGTACAATTCAAGTCGTCAATTTCATGTTAATACCGGAAACACATTATATTTTTTGGCTAACAAACTTCACTTTGGTTGATTTGGTGTTTTTAACAAAGATGATTATAGTTTATTTCTTAAATACGATCCACGAGATACTCAGAATTCACACACTCAATATCACAAAACTAAATCCACGCAACTGCAACTCCATTATATAATTAACTGCCACAGAGCATAAAGAAACTTTAAATATTATAATCCTTTAAAAAAATCGTACAGTATATAATATATATACCTGTATGAAAAGTTTGTTACTTAACAAAAAGAAATATCATAAAAATAATAGACAAGTATACTATGATAAAATAGAAGAAAACAATTTGTTTTCTATAAAATTACTAATGTTTATTAATTTAAATGTTTTATTACTTTTATCATTTAAAAATTATAATTTTTATTAAGGATTTAAGAGGCTGAAAAATCGATTTTCCCAATTCCCTAACATACTATTATAGGAGTTTCTTGTGAAAAAATGATCAAACAAAAGAGGTGTAACCACAAATGTAATGTGTATAGTTATTCTAAATATGTATGGAAATAAACAATCTTTGTTTCTTCCAGCGGATAACATGCGCGAAGTGGAGGTCCCTATCCTGGATCGTTGTAAGCACCGCGAGGACGAAGAGGGAGGCGAGATATGTGCTGGTTTCAAGGAGGGGGGCCGGGACGCTTGTCAGGGGGACAGCGGGGGCCCGTTACTCTGCAGGTTTGTACTTGTATCTTCTAGCGGATAACATGCGCGAAGTGGAGGTCCCTATCCTGGATCGTTGTAAGCACCGCGAGGACGAAGAGGGAGGCGAGATATGTGCTGGTTTCAAGGAGGGGGGGCCGGCACGCTTGTCAGGGGGACAGCGGGAGCCCGCTACTCTGGCAGGTTGTACTTGTATCCTTCCAGCGGATAACAGCGGCGAAGTGTAGGTCCCTATCCTGGATCGTCGTAAGCAGCTCAGGGGGCGAGGACTGAGAAAGGGGGGCGAGATATGTGCTTGTTTCAAGGAGGTGGAGCCGGAAACGCTTGTCAGGGGGACAGCGGGGGCCCGCTACTCTGCAGGTTTGTACGTTGTTGATAGCAATACTTATATTTGGAACAGATAAAGTTAAATTTTATAAAGTTCAGCTGCATCTGCCTCCCAGTACAATGTTTATCATCAAGATATTTAAGACCACGCGAAATTAGATTCTTTTTCTTTCGTGGTCCATATTTTGAGTTAACTAAAAAGGAGGATCAATTTTTACACTGTCATTACAAAATATATTAATTAAATATGTTTTAGCAGGAACAGCAAAAGTACACATAAGACCATAACGAGTACAACAAAAAAATACTGCACATTCAAATTAACTAGGGAAACGCCAAAGTCGTTGTTAGACGAGTGAGTGAGCCATGTGTTGAGTACCCGGTAACATTTCTTTTCTTCTCCTTACCTTAGGCCTCCCTAGCCTATCATAGGCTACAGTGGAGCATTTTGGCCTAAACTATGGCCTAAACTTAAATACCCCTTTTATTTATACGAATATAATTATCAAACTTAAATGCAAATGTTCCCGGGTACTCAACACATGACTCGCTCACTCGTCTAACAACGACTTTGGCGTTTCCCTAGTCTAGTTGGCTAAGGCGCCCTTACAGCCGAAATGTGGGTTCAATCCCCTGGTCGGGGAAGATTTTGTAATTTCTGGATTGTATTTAAAAAATTATTAAACATGTTTTGAAATGCATATAACGCAGTGTAGTCCATCATCTGTGGCAATAGGGCCTACTATGGTAAACATAGCCAGTACGAAATACGTGTAAATATTGCAAAGTTTACTCAATCTCCGAGCGGAATTTGGGGGTACCTTGACGTTCAACATTCGATAGACCTTGCATGGGCACGGCATTTCACAGCCAGGTAAATAACAAACAAAAAATATATTTTCAAAATCTAAACCATTGTCGTTAAAATACTTTCTAAACATTGGAAGCATATTTTTCAATTTATCATTTCTTGTAGGTTTAAATCGCAATGGATCTTGCTGATTTTGTTAGCAGTTCTCAGTAAACTCGTACCGGATGTCTGTTTAAAATTTCAGCGCAATCTGTTCAGCGATTCGGCTGATTTTCAACGTACACACACGCACACACACACGCACGCAGATAAACAACAAGCGCCGTTTGAGTTGAATGGAGATCACTACGTTCGCTGCACTTACTCGTTTAATTAGAAAATGTATGGAACACAAAATGAATTAATCAAAGTATTAAAAAAGTTATTTAAACGAGTTTAAATTTTAAAATATTTAAATACCTAGTTTTGATAGCGACTTTAACGTGGACTTCTGCTGTTTTTATATATACGTATTTATTTTAACTTTACTTTTTTATAGCACAATGCACATTTTTATCTAGGATGGTCAATTATTTTGTAGCATAAGATGCCGGTTGATGAATAACACTAAAACAAACTAAACAAAACACTAAAAGAATGAAAAATTACGAAAGCATTTTCGGCTTACAATATCGTTCTTATATTGAATGCGATTTCGAAGCTCTTCAAATGGAGCCGTCCCACAGTGCCGCTTCCCGTAAGGCCATCAACCTTTTTTTTCCCCCTATGCCATCATTACTACCTGTCGATAAAGACCATGTTACACTTGTTGGCCTAAGGGGAATTGATTTATTCCCCTTAGGCCAACACCCTGCATTTCATTATCGAAAATACAAAGAAGGTTTGTTGGCCTTGGGGTAATTGATTTATTCCCGTTAGGCCAACAGCGTATATGCACCCCGCTCCTTACCGTAAATGATGCATATACGCTGTTGGCCTAACGGGAATAAATCAATTACCCCAAGGCCAACAACACCCCGCTCCTTACCGTAAATGATGCATATACGCTGTTGGCCTAACGGGAATAAATCAATTACCCCAAGGCCAACAGACCTTCTTTGTATTTTCCATAATGAAATGCAGGGTGTTGGCCAAAGGGGAATAAATCAATTCCCCTTAGGCCATCAACGCTTCCTGTAACATGGTCTTTATCGACAGGTAGAAATGATGGCATAGGGGGAAAAAAAAGGTTGATGGCCTTACGGGAAGCGGCACTGTGGGAAGACACCCTTCAAGTCATACACAATGCTGCTAAGTTGACATTTTGACGGTATAACATGTGATGTTCCACTTCCAGGACCCCCCGGGACCCTACTCGCTGGTATGTGGCGGGGGTGGTGAGCCACGGAGAGGGTTGCGCGAGGCCAAATGAGCCTGGGGCTTATACAAGGGTCGGCATGTTCCTCGACTGGATTGCAGATAACACAGGTAAATAAACACTACTCGGCATCTTTTACACAATTCAGAGATGCCGATTATTTTACACTAGAAAAACGCTAAAGTCCCGTCGCGTTGTTGAGCGAGCACCGGTACGTGCAACAACGACCCGAGTACGACATTCCCATATTTGTAAAATAGGAGAGAATGTTGTACTTATTGACCCTGCAAAATTTCATAACGATCAGAACATTTTTTTTTTTTTTTTTTTAACCAACGGTCGGATTTTGTTCAAAAACTATACAGCAACCCGCCTAGGTGGTATGTACATGTGTGAAAAATTTCAGGTCGATCAGAGAAACGGTGCGACCTGTATCGAAAGCAGTAACAGAAAAAAAAACAGACATTCGAGCCATAAGAGTCTAGTGGAGACGCTCGCTACGCTCGCTCAATAATTACATATTCATTCCTATCATTATGGCACTATTTTTCATGGTTGTGTATGACGTTTTCATTTTTTTTTAAACTTTGATGTGTTTGTAGTAGGTATACGTCAAAAGGTTAAGTTGCAGAAATGGTTACGCAGAAAATAATTCAATACGTGCATATACACACTAACGTCATTGTGCATGTATATGTCACCTTACCGAAGTGTTGTCAAGAAGTCTACCAAGCACAACACGTTCGAAGAAGAACTCAACAAACAAGTTTGACCCGAGCGGCAAGCAAAGTTTGACCTATAATACACCTACACACTTATCACAATTCAAACAATCTTGTCCTAAACCGCATTTCACACAATATTAGACAATATTATGTGACTGTACATATAAATATGTGTTGTGATTTTACACACGTTATAAAGGTCTTCCGCAATCTAGCGTCGTATTTGAATAGACAATATTGTGTTCTAAGATCTTATTTATTTATAAACCCCAAAACGTCTAGTTTTAGGGTGGACTTTCCGCTTTATACAAAAATTCCAAATTTAGAATAAAATATGTATCCTAATTTTTTTTTAGATCCGATAACTGCTATAAATTATTTGTATGATCCAATACTTAGAGGTTGGAAAAAAACACAAGGCAAAAATTTTAGAAATCTCTGTAATTTCAAAAAGGCTCTAACAAGCTAAATTATCTCAGACCACAAAAATGTAACACTTAAAAAATCAATAAAACATAATATCTTTAGATAAATGGGCTACATTAAATCCAAAATTTGTAAAAAATATTGACTCGAAAAACAGTTGTTAAATTATCAGAAAAGCAATTGCAATTTCATTTAGAACTCTATGAATCTAAAGTTCTAAAATAAATATAATGGTACTACTATGGGTCAATTTGAACTACGTTTTGTCGTTTATTGATTACGCTTATGCACTTACGGCACAAGACACATAGACATAATAATATTGTAATCATTAGTTAGCTAAAAGTAGTCCGCAGTATCTATGCCACAGATACTAATACTGTTACCATGCAATACAACAATCAATTAAGAAATCCAAATCATTTAGGTTTTACATGAAAAAATACTTTCTGGAAAATCTGTTTAGTGGGTGGTATGTTTACACATTTAATTACTTTTGTTTTCATGGGCCTATACTGACCTTTCACAAAATGTTGAAATGTTTTCAGCGTCAAATTTACTGCTTTTGAAGCCTGTTGTTTTCACCACAACTACCTGCCACTGTGTAATAGATATACAATGAACTGCAATAAAGACCTAGGCAACACCGCTAATTATACTGTATTGGTGGAGGTGGAGGTGCCGGTCCCGAGTTACCGTGTCTCATGTTGAACCACCAGCGTTTACCGCATTCCGATGCCATTCTACGAAACAGTTACTATAGAGTAAAGTAGAGTAGAGTAATTTATTCGCTAGACCAATACATATAATATAATGAACCTTTATTGGTCTCTGCAGCCAGCGCTGTTGCCTTGCGACACAGAATAACAATCAATTGATAAATAATACATTGAAATCAAAAATTAACATTCAACAAACATCTAAAATATAACCTACTTACTATATAAGTGATTTCTAAAAATACGAATGGACCATCGAAGAACACATACAACAATCTCATCCCTTATACTACTTGTTATACAAAATCTTTTCCTGAAAGTTAAAAAAAAATACTGGAATGTCCCCCTTGCTCCTATCATTAGCCCTGTTACACTTATTGTGTTTAAATCATAATGCTCTTTGTAATAGTTCACCGTCGGTTCATAGATGCCTCTTTTCTCGAGATCCACTTCCTCTGCTTGTCCCTTGTCTTATGAGAGAGATAGCAGAGTAAAGTGAATAATTCTTAATATTAACAAAGGTTATAAAATCTACATTAACATTTAGTGAAAACTTTAAATCTAGGCTAAATCCAATAATTAATAATTTGTACAAAAATTAATATGCTAATAAATATATTTTAACACATTGAATATGATCCTATATAATGTGAAGTCTGTAGATGAGGTTGATGAAACATAATGATGAAATGCGATACCTATGTATGTAAATTATGGAAGAGATAGTATGATGTTTGACCAATAATGTTTAATTACAAATTATTTAAAATAAATTCGAAGTGCTTGATTTAAGTTTGTTGGAATGCAGACACGTTAATTTAAAATTAAAATGCAATGTAATTGAAGTGTTATGCGTCAAAAACGATAATCGTGATTGTGTTATACTAGCAAAACATAATACAACACACAATACACCACACCTTTAAAATAGGTATAACAGTTTAATATTTTACTGTGAAATTGAAATAAGTGATAGATTGAGCTTCAGTCATGAATCAACCTAATATGTTGCCTTTCCATGATTCAGACGAAGAGAATCTCCCGAAGAAAAGGCCCATGGCGCAGTGTCCCGGAATGCAATGCAAGACTGCCCGCTGTTTGCCGGCCCGGAAACGATGCGACGGAACCGTCGACTGTTTGGGAGCAGAGGACGAGTTAGGCTGCAAAGGAGGGTTGGGCAGAAGCAGGTCTAACAACAACACCCGTGACAGTTGGAAGCTCGCTGGGGTTGCCGATGATCTCCAATCTCTGAAGAAGTCGAGGTTCATGGCGTCAGGCAGGAATGCGGGGCAGAGTCAAGACTATGACGACGTGCTGGAACAACACGCGGGAACACTAACAGAAGAAGAAAGTTACACGAACGAGACACCAGGCAACATCACAACAAATCGGGAACCATTCAATCGACAAGGAATTACGTATTATTACTAACGCAGTTTTAGATTCTTCCAACGGAAGTCTCGATGGTACGGGAAGAACTGAACTCAGATTAGTTTCAATGAACATCACTTCCACCCATCCTCAACTTGACTCGTTGACATTAAATTTGGTAAGAGACAATCAATCAACAGCATCGAAAACTTTAGTGGGAAATTTATCAATGAAGTTAAGTCCATTGGTAACTAAACCTTCTCCAGAACAACAGAGGTTTATTGAACATAATTCGACAATGCCTTCAACTCGCTCTAATAATTCAGACATAAAATCTGGAAAAGTTTTTATTAAAGTAACGAAAAAGGTTATAAAACAGCAAAAGGCGTTTGATAATTCAAAAAACGATTCCACGACTACAGCTGTCTCACCTGTCAAAAAACTGTCAAAAAAGAAAGTTTTTGAAAAAGTTCTTACCAAAGAAATTAATAGTACAAGTGCGGATTTCGTTAACACAGAAGCCGCATTATTAAGTGAGCAAAAACACATTATAGCACAAAAAAACCTTTCTCCACTAGGTAATGCTGCAACTTTATCTGAAAAAGATCTCTCGGTAAACAAAACTTCTATTGGTGATGAACTGCCCTTGACGAATTCATCTTCACCCCTTACTGATCTAGAGACAAACCCAACAGATGCATCGTTTATTGGTGGCAAGGAACTGTCCTTGATGAATCCATCTTCATCCCTTACTGATCTAGAGTCAAACTCAACAGATACATCGCCTATTGGTGGCAAGGAACTACCCTTGATGAATCCATCTTCATCGCCTAATTCTGATCTAAAGTCAAATACAACGGATACAACGTCTATTGGTGGCAAAGAACTGTTCTTGACGAATTCATCTTCATCCCCTAATTCTGTTCTAAAGTCAAATACAACGGATACAACGCCTATTGGTAGCAAAGAACTGCCCTTGACGAATCCATCTTTATCCTCTAATTCTGATGTAGAGTTGAACCCAACAACCGATACAACGCATATTGAAAACAAAGAACTGACATTAGTTAATCCAACTACGTTATCTTCTACCGAACAAGTGTCGCAGACGACAGACAACCCACTCCCACTAAGTATTGTTAATAATGAAACACCATTGGAAAATTCTACTACGTTCCTTAGTGCAGACCTAAAGCCAGAACTAGCCGACGAACCACCAACTGATGGCAAGGAATTGCCAGTGTTACCGTCATCACAAGAGCAATCACAAGAAGACGAAGTAACAACATCTGTTAATGGTCAGCAACTTCCAGTTGTATTTTCCACAGTTGCTGGCATTGAAAATAGTTTCCAAACTACAGAAAGTTGGGACAAAGATGAAAGTGTCAAAGAACCAACATATTCCTTTGCCAATAGATGATACTGAAATTCCTCAAAATGACAAAGCTCCAGAAGATGAAAACTCCGCGCTACATCTGGTACCTAATGAGACGATAATTTCTACAGTAGAGAGCATAAAACGTAACATTTCATTGCAAGGCTTTTTACCAAAACCTTTGAATTCATCTACGTCTACGGGTAAGAAATTGTTTCCGAATTCAAATCGATCAGTTTTCCGGTGCAGAAAGATAATCCAACACATCCCCGAATCGGGACGGTGCAATCGTGTGACGGACTGTGAAGACGGCACCGATGAAATGAACTGTACTTGTAGCGACTACTTGTCGACTTTCCTCCCGCACGCTCTCTGCGACGGACACCTAGACTGTGCCGACAAAACCGACGAACAGGGATGCGAGGACAGCTGTCCCACCGGACAGTTTCTCTGTAGACTGAGTCGTAGTTGTGTTGCCGAGGAGTTGGTTTGCAACGAGGTGGTAAGTGAATACATATTTCTTAGTTGTGGGCCTGATCATGGAATTTAAAAGATTAATTATAATAATTTTTGTGGGAAGCCTGCCAAGGGTAGGCTGAATAGGGGCAGTTCATGCCCCTCTTCAGGTGTCTACGGTATGTTGCGGATAGGACAGTTGTGAAAGGACGTCCGACGGTTGTTTAAGAGGACTCAATCCCTTGCATTCGCATTAACGACTGAGGAAAACCTCGGAAAAAACCTTCAGTCAGGATTGCCGGTCTTGACGGTATTTTAACCCGGGAGTTCCCAAATCAGAGTCGCCCGCTTAACGCTTGAGCCAAACTGTCGGTTTTAAAAGAATAAATACATTTATGCATTTCTCTTCTTGCAAAGAATTGTAGTTTGAGTTTTAAAAAGACCTTTATGTCGACCCAGTGGAATATTTTGTAGTTAAATCGAAGACTAAAATCAACATACTCGAAAACACAGCAAGTAACTTTTTTGTTAAAATATGTTTGTTAATATTCGTATTATTACACGTTTTTTTGCAAAATTAAAAATTATCGCTAAATATCCATAAGCTTTATTTTGCTGTAAATATTATAGAAATCGGGCGAAATGTTACCTTGTCCTTAGACGCATAATCAACATAATAATAAAATGGTGTGTTTAATTAATAGACTCTACCTTAGGTTTTTATATTTATATATTCGAAAAATGTATTATTACATATTTTGCAAGGTGTAACAAATGCCCAAATTTTGGGTAGGTTTAAAGTTCTCAAGTTGGAAGTATATGCTAAAAATAAATATGAGCAAAAATATGGTTAACATTTCAGCCGGATTGCCCCCTTTCGGAAGACGAAATGGACTGCTTTGCTCTAACCGACGGCTCCTCGGTTGTACTGGACGTTGACGACCGTCCACTGGTGAATATCGAGGGTATGGTGTCGTACAACGAGGGAGGAAAATGGCGGATAATCTGTAACTTGGGTCCGGACGATATCACGTCAGCTGTTGATATCTGCAACTTTCTGGGCTTTACCAGCTACGAATTCTTCAACCAGACTTTAGTTCCAAACCTCGTGATGAACAAAACTTTCGCTCCATTCGGCGTTGACGATCACTTCTCGTCCAACAATAGTGTGATACATAGCAAGTACGACCCCAGTCTTCAGCCAGTCTATAACGCAATGGATTACACCTACCCGTACGGTAACTACTACCGTGAAGAAAGGGATAGTCAGTTCTGCGATGGAATGTTCGTCAAGTGTCTTCCTAGGCTCAAAGGTGAACAGGCACTTCCTGCGGGGGACGGCTACGAGTGGAAGTGGCACGCTGGAGTCTATTTGGAAGGGGAATATCTCAGTTCGGCTGTCCTGCTGGACGCTCACTGGCTGTTGACTTCGGCAAGCTTCTTCAGCGAGTTGGTGTAAGTCTATTTTGTTTTACGATATATTCAGTTTAGTATTCTCACTTTGGGAATGTCAGTTAACACAGACTATTTTGATTTTCTGAAGATCTGATAGTACATGGAAGAAAATGTTACAATTTATTATTGGATGAGCGAAGCGAAGACTTCAATTTCACTGACCCCCAAAAAATTTAGCTCGGGTGTTTTTTTTTTTGTTTTTTTTTTTTGTTTTTTTTTTTGTTTGTTTGTTTTTCTGTCTGTTTGTTAACTCTCTACCAGGCAAACGGCATATCCGATCTTGATGAAAATTTGAGGGGACCTTCGAAATCTCTGAACTTAGAGGTGTATTGTTTTTGGGTACAATCGAAGAAATATTTCTCATGAATATCGTACTTTTACGATTTTTTTCGATTTTTAGTGCGATATTTTCGTGACATTTGGGCCGATTCTGACCAAACGGGTAAGGCTAAAACGTTCATATTATACATGGACATTAAGGTTATGGTGATGTAGTACCTTTTGAAAGAAAAAGTTGAAAAAGTTAGCCGGAATTCATAGAAATAAAGCTATTAATATAAGTTTTTTTGATTTTTATGCGATATTTTCGTGCCATTTGGGCCAATTCTGACCAAACGGGTGGGGCTTCAACGTTCATATTATACATGGACATTAAGGTTATGGTGATAAAGTACCTTTTGAAAGAAAAAGTTGACAAAGTTACCCAGAATCCATAGAAATAAAGCTTTTAATATAAGTTTTTAACGGTAAATAATAACAAATTGACAAGTAACAATAGAAACTTGACAACAATCACCTACAATGCGTGGGCAGCAAAACAAAGCAACAAAGCACTCGCAAAAGTAAAGATATCCCACGCAGTCTAAAAACTTTATAAAAAGCTCATCCATCAACGCGGCGGGACTTTAGCGTTTTCCTAGTTTTAGATATGAATAATGCGATCAAGAGATAACGTATATATTTGGATGAGCGAAGCGAAGACTTCAATTTCACTGACCCCCAAAAAATCTAGCTCGGGTGTTTTTTGTTTTTGTTTGTTTTGTTTTGTTTTTCTGTCTGTTTGTTAACTCTCTACCAGGCAAACGGCATATCCGATCTTGATGAAAATTGGAGGGGACCTTTCGAAATCTCTGAACTTAGAGGTGCATTGTTTTTGGGTAGAATCGAAGAAAAATTTATCATCAATATCGTACTTTTACGATTTTTTTCGATTTTTAGTGCGATATTTTCGTGCCATTTGGGCCAATTCTGACCAAACGGGTGGGGCTACAACGTTCATATTATACATGGACATTAAGGTTATGGTGATGTAGTACCTTTTGAAAGAATAAGATGAAAAAGTGGCAGTTCTAAGTTCAGAGATTTCGAAGGCCTCCAGAAAATTTCATCGCAATTATTGGAGTATCGGTTTAGCCGGAATCGTGTTAACAAACACAAAAAATACAGAAAAAAAAGAAAAAAAAATTCCGGATTTTTTTCTCCAGTGTAGTGAAATGGAATCTTCGCTTCACTCGCTACGCTCATCCAAAAATACACTTTTTATACTTAAACTAGGAAGCTTCGCAAACGCTTTTTCAGGCGCGTTGTTGGATGAGCGTAATTTTTTTTAAACGAAAAAAAGCGTAAAATTGCGATTTTCATGAGAAATTATTTTTCGATTGCGCTAAAATTTCACACCAATATATTAATTCATAAAATTAAGGTTCTGTAAAAAAATCATTACAATCGGATAAAGCAAGTAGGTGTTATAAGTCGAAGAATGTTTTTTTAATGAAAAAAGCGTAAAATTGCAATTTTCCCGAAACAATTATTTTTCGAATGCGTTCAAATTTCACCCCAATAAATGATTGCATACAATTAAGGTTCTGTGAAAAAAATCATTACAATTTGATAATGCATGTAGGTGTTATAAGTCGAAGAAATGATTTAAAAAATCGAAAAAATCGTAAAACTGCGATTTTCATAATAAAACACTTTTTGATTGCGCTCAAATTTCACACGAATACATTACTTCATAAAATTAAGGTTCTGTGAAAAATCATTACAATCGAATAAACCATGTAGGTGTTATAAGTCGAAGAAATTTAAAAAAAATCGTAAAATGGCGATTTTTATGGGAAATAATTTTTCGATTGCGCTCAAAAACGTGACAGTTCTAAGTTCAGAGATTTCGAAGGCCTCCATAAAATTTGATCGTAATTGGAGTATCGGTTTAGCCGGAATCGTGTTAACAAACACTATAATACAAACAGAAAAAAACATTCCGGATTTTTTCTCTAGTGTAGTGAAATGGAATCTTCACTTCGCTCGCTACGCTCATCCAATAATAACTTATAAAATACCGTGATCTCAATTTACATTTCGGTAGGGCCTACTCTTTATAAAAACATTATTCTTACATTTTGATTTAAGCCCAGGGATATAATGTCCGAAAACATATAGTCAGATGACAGTGAGGTGTCACCCACTGAGTTTTCCCGTTGTGTTTGATAGATTTATCATTTATTTATGTTCATTTATTTATATTATTTATTTCTCATGAAAATCGCAATTTTACGCTTTTTTTCGATTAAAAAAACATACGCTCATCCGACAACGCGCCTGGAAAAGCGTTTGCGAAGCTTCCTAGTACGATTCAGACAATAATTTTTATTCGTGTTTTTACTAATAGGCTATCACACCGTTCCCAATTGTCACACATACAAGCCTACATAGGCCTTCATTCATTTCGTTTCGTATTTGATGGGCTACCTCAAAATTACTACACTGGTATTGCGTTTTTATCAACAACAAAAAAGGTAGGCCTATGTATAATAATAATAAATTCAGAAAAATCGTGTACAATGAACATTTTTCATTATAAATACCAATTTCTCAGCTAAGTACTTTTAAACTTGCGTCATGTTCTTAATAAAGCTCACTTTGTCGATAATAACATCCGGATTATAGCATAGATGTAGGCCTAATTTATTGACATTTTCAGTGAATATGATAAAATAGTAAAGTGCAAGTTGTACTATATTGATTTTGCATTATCGCGGGAAAACGTTAAATAATGCACCTTGCACTTCAGCTGTTTAGTGTTATATCAATTTGTTGCGAAATATTTGTTGATACAATGAACAAACTCGTTTCACTTTAAATTCAAATTTGGTAATAATTCCTTGGACCAATACCAATTTCGGCGGGCAACTTTACTTAACAGGATTATTTCCAATTTTTCCCGCGCAATTCGGGAAAATTTTGGGCGCTCTTGCGGGGGAGCGGGAAGGGAGGGAATAGGCGTGAACAACTTAACAAATTTAGTCATCCCCACCGAAACAAACATGGCGTATCGCAAGCAAAGAGGGTAATGATGCTCTGGTAATGCACCGACAAAGTAGCCAGCGCCTGATTTATTGCGCGCCCGGCTCACTCGCGACTATAACACTGTCAAGGTCAACTTCCATTGCTGGCATGGGATATTAGTCACTCAACGCTGGCATCGATAAATGCGAATATAAATATCCAGTTGTAATCCTTATCCGAAAGTTTTTTCTGGTGTATGGTAATGAAAAACATTGCAAAACAATTTATAATTTTATATTTTACACAGTAGGCATATGCTACCAAAATTGGTGTTTCCCCCCGTGATAATGAAATACCCAATTTCATTTGGATTGAAAAAAACAATATAAGTAATGTTTTCAAATATAAACTCTAGTCCTAAACACAAATCGTCTCAATCAATACTGAGCATAGCAAGCGAGTAATCAAGCTTATACTCTTTATTAATTAGCCTATACATGGTGCATATTATTTTTTCGGTATCAAAACTAATCGCGTTTGCGATTCAAACTCATGTCTCTTAGTTTCATGCTGACCTTGGGCCCTATATCGTCATAAACCAAGACAGCAAGATTTTTGATGTGTAGTGTTCTATCGCATACAGAGGCGGGGGTTCTCGGTTCGTACCCTAGTGGGGTAAAAGCTAGTTTGAATTGTTTCACTTTCACTTCAATTCAATTAAACGAGTTATTACACAATCACTGTTTGGGATAAAAGTCAGTGGCGTCAACAACCTCCAGAGACGTTTTTGTAATACTGTCTATGTCCATTATTACTCTTCACTGTTTATGACGATTACCCGATTAGGGTTTTTAGGCCATTTTTCATATACTGGGAAACTGTGGCTTCGCGAACGTGTTACGTTTCTTGAAAGTATGAGATGTTTTTATTACACTCGTTCGTTATTAATATGGATAGGTAAAGTAGCCTACTTGTAAAACATCTACGATTTGGGGGATTTTATTGATATAGAAACACCGCACGAACAAAAACCCACAGCTATACATTAAAATACATTTCACAAACTTCCTCGCGTCTGATGAAGAGAGCCTCTTGAAAATTTTGCACACTTTTTCTGTTTTAATTTAATATATCTTGCGGTCCAAACATCTTTTTTTGGATCGTGTTTTTTATAGCCTATATTTAATTAATGTGTATCGTTTTCAGATATGAGTGAATTTAATTTCTTTTAGAGCAAGGCACTTACACTCAAATGTGTATTGTGTGGCTCGTTGGTATTGTGGTTAACGTCTCTGCTTCCAATGCAAAAGGTCCATGGGTCGATTCCCGTTAAGTCAGAAGGTTTTAACTGTGATTTAGCATCATTTTATTGTCTTAGGAATTTGTAAACGGTGACTTTGAAGCCGTCCTAGCAGCGAGGCACATAAAATTTTAAAGTTGTTCTGAATGGGGCTTTTTTGATTCTGGCGTTGACCCACGGGTGTTCGCACTGTCCATACCACTGATTATTGCTATTTTCTTTTAAAAAATATCGATCTTTGGTTGGTTATCGCTCATTTCGTCGATTGCGTCGGGGCCTACGGGTTTTGGATTGGTCGCTTTGGTTTTACTGTCCCCCCTGAAATCATTTTATATGACTGAATGGGTAGACAAAATATGAATTTATTTATTCGTTTTATTATATTCTACGCTACGCGCTCACTTCCATGCAAATATAGCCCTATCTCAAACAATTCCTCGTAAAGAAAGTATTTTTACACATAACAAAGATATTTAAACGTATTTCACAAAAGGGATTGACACATTCGACAGAAATATTAATAGTAAATAAATTAACCGGAAACACAAGATAAAAACCAATAAAAAAGGTTTGTGGCATTTGAGACTCCGGATACATATAAAATACATTGCAAATATCGCAAACAAATACCGAAAAAAATCCCAAAAATATCGTAGTTTATATTATAATTGCGTCACACACGGGCATGTGTTACACTCGTGAGTTAGGATTATTACACATTATTTACGTAGACTTGGAGAATTCTTATTTACACAAAATATGCACTTATAGAATGAGGTACATTGAGTTCAACTATTACATTCACGTACACTCGCGACGAAATACTTATAATTGATGTAGTAGTAAAGCAAATAACGCAGGGCACAATAATTATTATTTTGTTTTTAACGGTAGAAAACTAAAAAGTAAATGTGATCATGTTCACGTTTCATTTTTTTTGTTTCTTGAATTCTTTGGCCCCACCCTTTGCAAGTGGCATTCACACGTATGAAGAGATTTGATCTGCATTGTAAAACTACGATGTAGTTTTCTACTTAGATGATTTTGTCTTGGATTTTTGATTGCTTTGACAAAAAGTTTTTGCCCAAAATTAAAGTAAAATGGAAATCACTAATGAAGTAAAAAGGTTTCAAGGTTAATCGAGACGATTGCAGTTGCATTGGCAGAATAAACTCCAAAAGGTATGGGGAATTAAAATTATTTTCAATATAAGCATATTTTTAGTAATCATAATAACTCAATACATTATAACTTACCCAAGCAAAAACCAATATTTGTATACTACCCGGAACAATATTAAAACGTAAATATTCAAATAAAAAATTAAAGATCTGAACAATTCTTGGAACATCATGGTGCATAAGCGATCATGTAATTTTATATAAAAAAAAAAAAAAACTCCCACGTCCCCACTCGCAGGGAAAAATGGGCTATGTTTCGAGAAATAAGAATTAATTATATCTGAGAAAACAACAGAATGAATTATATGCATGAGGAGTTTCTTCCCCTAGTTCGTAAAGTACGTTAGAACTGCAATTGAGACGCTCAGCGTGGTGTTTAAATTGTGCCCAAGCCTCTATGCATGATATAATCGTTCTGGTAATCAAAACAATTATTGTTACAATAAGGATTTTAAAAAACATAATTTGCACAAAACGAGAGTCTTCCCACCCATGTAAAAGATGTCATTTCAGTGACGGACTTCAAATTTAAAGAGATCCGAACCGACGACGCCATCGATTAGCGAAAAAAAACGGACATTTCAAAACGTGGTTCACAGATTACCATGAGTCATCCGCGGATGAGTCAGCATAGGCATAACTACTTCGGAACAACCATTTACAACTTCTTGTGTGCTTCGTTGCTAGGACCGGTTTCAAAGCCACACTCTCAGTGGATGTATGCGATACCCTTCCCATGGTTATGGGTTGATTCAAGCCGGGTATCGAACCAGCGACCTTCTGCTATAGAAGCAGAAACGCTATCCTTTGGACCAACAAACCACAAGCATTATTGGCAGACTTGCTTGCCCCCAGAGTAATGAAATTAAATTCTGTTATAATAATTCAATCGTTACGTAGTGCATAGGTGATGTCTGTCCTATGGATATGACCCGGGTTCGAATCCTGTCGAGACCGGCAATCTTGAATGAAGGTTTTTTCCGAGCTTTTCTCAGTCGCTAATGCAATGTAAGGGATTGACTCCTCTTAATTCCCCCGTACATCACTTCACAATTGTCTATTCGCAATTATCTAGTTAGTCACCTGAAGAGGGTCACACCGGTTAAATCTATTTTGTATAACCTACAGCGTGCATCCTACAAAAATGTATTTATTATGGATATGCAGGTCGAAAGGCACGACTACCGTGCGTTAGCAAACGATGTTAATTTTCTTTATCGTGCTGAAAGAACGCTAAAAAGATATCTAAAAAATAGAATAAAGGTTCGGTTTGGTACTATATAATATAATTACATAGACTAATCGTAGACAAAATTTGCTTAGTTCTTACAACGCGGGTAAATTTTGAAGATTGGTTTAATGGGAGCACTACAAACCTTGCATTGCGGAGAATCAAAATTAAAGTCTACTAATTATAGAAAAGCGATACACATGTTATTTAGTCAGTCTCAAATTCTGATGTCGTCCGCGGTCGCAGTTCGCACATAGGGACGCTGGCGAATTACACTAGCAGGACGCGGATTCGAATCCCGCACAAGGGATAGGTTATATGTTTTTTGTTCTTCACTCTCGTCTATCACCACTCAAAGTCTGAATAGCATGATGGCAATAAAAGTGACGTTGAACAACAATAATCCTCATCATTAATTTCTGATAAACGAATATTTTAATTCTTACAACGATGTAAAAAGCTTGCAAGCAAACCTCAATATAGCAGATTGTGTTTATGTAATCTGATGACAAGCACATCCGGTGTCCAGATCCAGCCCCCTTACCTCCCCTACTTGCTTCGAGGGAGAGACGATCTGATTTCGCTAGGGAGCGCCACCAAGTGGAGCCAAAATTGTGCTTTGTAAGGTGTTCGTACTTTTTTTTTTTCGTCCTACGTCCACATTTTTCGAGCGAAAAAATGTGTTTTTTTTTGCATATTTTAAAAAAGTAATGTGAATCTTAGCACGTTGGCCGATTTTTCAATTTCGCTCCCTTTTGGTCACATTAAGTCAGTAAACTTTGACCGGGAAAAAATCATTTTTCGACATTTTTCTTGAACTTTGAGAATTCGCGGGAAAATCTATGGGTTGAATGGGAAAAAGGCCAACGTGCTAGGATTAAATTTAGTTACCTTTCAGTGAAAAAAAACAGAATCAAAATATATTTATTTTCCTGCCCCTAGTTCGAAAAGTACGAAAGTACTGCACATGACGCGCTCAACTTGGTGTTTGAATCGCACCCAAGCCTCTTAAGTTGCCTTTAAGTAGGATTGTAGAACACAATATACAACATTAAAAATAATAATCTGCTTATGAATTATTTTCTAGATATTCTTACACTCAAACATAATAATATACCCAACTATTATGATGATATTATTATGTATTATATAATACTTTACATTTCATCCCTATCCCATTCAGGAATATAGGAATAGAAAGGTATATCTAGGTTCAATTATGGCTATAGTTGGCCTACCTTTGCAATTACGCCTACTTGTGGTTGTATAAGAGCATAAAAAATGCAAACCGTAGATGAAAATATACATCTTATTTAATGCGTGTGCGAGAAAGGAAAATAAGAGTGAACAGATTGGAAGTATTCCCCGAATTGTCATAACCGGCGCGACTGACACACGTTAGCGCCATATACGCTCCAGTCCGGAATCACAATTACGCCAGCCATGTTGTGACGTAGCGCGCCGCCAGTGCTGCGATCTACATGTCGTTCGGATGCCGAATACTCACTTCGTTCTCGACGGCCTCGGGTGAACTGGTGGTGATCCTTGCCCTCGGGCAGTCGGGCCACACACATCTTTTACAAATATATTTCAAATGAAATTGTGTTTTCTGTTTTAAATCTTGTATGGCGTTTATGTTTACATTGCAGTGTTAAGGATAAATACATGTCAGTCCTTCTTGGAGCTCCTCGATCTAAGAACGCTCTAGGAGTGAAACATCCCTTCGAGCAAGTGCGACGCGTGGACGCGATCCGGCGTGTTCGGGACACTGACGCTCTGCTGCTACACGTGGAGCCTCCTGTTCGCTCCAGCCGACACGTGCACCCGATTGGACTGCCACGCTGGTGAGATCTAGTCTTGAGCACGTCAGATATTTTCACAGGAGCAGGTGGCTCTTCGACGGGACGTCATATTAAGGGGGTTGAAAAAGAATACCTTGAAATTAGCCGTAAATTATATAATAACAAATAAAAAATAAAACCATAATTTTTTAAACTAACTTTTTATTAATTCTCAAATAAAACTTTTCAATTTCATTCAGGCCAATTCTGTGTTTTTATTTTTGTATGTTTGTTGTTATACACCATCATCTTTTAATAGAATAGATAACTATAACAGCTATAGTCTTTCCCGTCTTAACAATGTTTTTGTTAAATTTTAATTTTTTTAAATATGCATATTAGCTCATTTTACACTATGTGATTGTGTGATACCATAAGTAGAAGTGATCCTTTTTTACGTTGTTTTAGAAACATCTCGGATCATGCAATACAAAATGAGTTAATTTTTAATCATAGATAATACTACAGTATTTACGTACATTCATTTTATTTTTAGCTGTAAATTGGCCAAATTACATTTTATGAAATGCCTTGCACTAGGTTTACACCACAACAAGAAAACGAGACCTGCTTCGTCATTGGCAAAGACGACAAAGGCGTCGATAAGACAGTCTTCCTGCAAACTTCTTTGCAATTCTGTCAGCCCGGGCTTAGGTGTTACAAACGCGCCGACTACCCGTGCAACGGGAGGTCTCGAGGGCCCCAATGGTCTGGCGTGGTCGCCTGTGAGAGCCGTGAAGGATGGTATCCTGCAGCCCTGTACCACCAGTCAGAGGGAGACTGCGGCTTCCGGGACCCGCTGCAAGGGTTCACTGACGTCGCGCTTATCCTCGAAAGCATCAGCACCGCCATGCAGGACGTGGGGTGGTCATCGCCGCCCATTCAGTGTGCAAGGTACGGAAGGCTAACTTGACGTTGTGACCTATATTTAGTTGAGAGTATTGATTGATTGTCTTAATTCTAGGTTGTCATCAACGCCAAGAGCGCATAATCATAAACATGAATAGCAAGACCTTGACTAATTTATGGCTCTACGTCAAAGTTTTTGAGCGAAGACTATACGTCGGTTTTAAAACGAGATTTTAATAATGTTTAGTTTACTACATTTTGGACTTCACTTGTTGTTTTGAAACTGTTTAAGGCTATAGAGTCATTATAGCTACATACAAATTGTATAAAAAAAAGGTTGACATGCAAATTTTAGTATGCAAAACAGGCAACCTAAAGTTAGTATGCAAATTTTAGTATGCAAAA
The DNA here is from genome assembly GCA_024449915.1 of Sweltsa coloradensis. NCBI lineage: Eukaryota > Metazoa > Arthropoda > Insecta > Plecoptera > Chloroperlidae > Sweltsa > Sweltsa coloradensis. The sequence goes on from JAMZAV010001246.1 coordinate 140,266, forward strand.
CAGGCAAAATCAAAGGTTTGAACTTTGAAGTAGCCTGCACCTTTTGGCCTTGACAGTATCATTTTAACAACAAATGCTCGGGATGGATTTTTTAATTTCTGGATTGTATTAAATATTAAATGCTTTTGTTCTTGAAGAAGTCATTTTTATCGAATAAATTTTGTCGGGCCGTGATTTTATGCAGTGCGCAGTTTTATGTTTTATGTGTGCAGTTTATGCAGTGCAGTATATCGAATCTTGCACGCTGAAGGTTCCCCTAAATTCCGCTGGGACATTGAGTAAACCTTGCAATCTTTACTGGGGACGCTGAATAGCATCGACTGGAATAACATCGACCAAATCGTTTGTACAGGCCTTGCATAACGAAAGGTTAGGAGGAACAAAGAAAGTACAATACACATAGCCAAAGACGTTGATAGACGAGTGAGTGAGCCATGTGTTGAATACCCAGTCCCGGTATCATTCCCCATACTGGGCTAGATCCGGCTTTAGGTATAGGGGAGGAAAGGGGAAGTTCCCGGGTACTCAACACATGGCTCACTCACTCGTCTATCAACGACTTTGGCGTTTCCTTAGTAAAGGCTTTGTTTATCGGAACTACGCACTGCCCTAGTTGTAAGGGTATTCATAACTGCTCGCTTTTGATTCGGATGGTGATGTGATTGAGCGTGCAAGTACTGATAAGTGTGCGTGTACTTCCAGGATACACTTGTGGCCTATAGCTTGCCATTCTTTAGTTTTGTTACCAGTAGGTCTAGAAAAGGTAGACTATTATTTTTCTCTCGTTCGATAGTAAATTGAATGCTTTTATTGATACTGTGAAGGTGTGGGTGGAAACGTGTTAGCTCTCGGTCGCCATAAGACCAAACTACATAAATATCATCTACATAGCAAAGACATGCATAATTTCGGTTTTAAGGGAGCTGATTCTAAAGTTTTTTCTTCAAAATACTGCATGTAAATGTTAGCTAAAACAGGTGAAATCGGTGAACCCATAGCCGCCCATTCTTTTTGTTTATAAAACTCTCCATTCCTACCAAAAAATGTTGACGTGGGGCAATATTCAGCGAGTTGCCCTAGATCATAGATAGCACCAACTCTTTGATTCCTACCTCGATAGAACATTGTTTCGGAGATGGGCAGTTTGGTAAACAACGAGACGATGTCAAAACTAATCATTATATACCCCTCTTCTACTCGTAGAGTGTCAAGTATCTCCACGAAATGTGATGAGTTTTGTTATCGTTGAAACATCGTCGTTGGAACACAGGCCAGCTGTTAAATGGACATAACATCAGTCCTTGCTCAACATACTAAGAAAAGTGACCATGTTATCGACTTTGCTGGCATGAAACCCATTGACACCGTTGAGGAGTATCTTCCTCGAATATAACATGAAGCCATCGAGATAAATAAACGAGCTCACAGACTCACAGTCTATATAAACAGCAAGATATAGCCAACGTTTATCAGTGGAAAAGTGCAATTTCAGGGATCCATGTACAGCCACATAGGCTGACTGTAAAACCTACGGACCAACAACCAACGACCCACGTTAATTCCCGCAGATGATCTGCAAGTAAATTCATCGACAGTCATAGTCACAAGATAATGACGAAAAACATAGACGGACATGTAGTGACTTTCTTGTTTCTTTGCAACAAGCTTTTCAATAACATTCTTTGAATTGTTTTAACTCGTCATATATGCAGTGATTTCTTTTGTTTATATTTGTTGTCATTTTCCCACAGTTTTGTTCTGTATTTATCAATAGTAATGTAGTTTTCGTTTTTTTTAAAAATATTTTTAGTTTAATTGGCCCTGAAGATGATGAGCGAAATCTTATCGAAACGTCGGCCTAACGAAAATATACTTGGCATATAATCGAAAAACTGAGAACATTACCCTAATAAATATCCACTATAATAAATAAAATTATTAGATTATTAAATGGGTAAAATGTAAATTTGAAACCAATGCTAGTTCGCTATTGCTTAGATATGCTCACTTTAATATACAGAGATACAGAGAATAAGATACGATACATAGAAAAAGACGAATATTCGTCTTTTCAACATAAAAACATGCTGTGTGCAAGTCCAAGGAAATTAATGAGTGAGCCCATGTGTTGAGTATCCGGTAATATTCCTTTTCTTCCCCCTACCTTAAGCCTCCCTAGCCTATCATAGGCTAGAGTGGAGCATTATGGCCTTACAGTTGACGCGCCCTTATACCAACTAAACTTAAAAACCCTAGTATGTATACCAATATAATTAAAATTTTTAAATGCAAATGTTTCCGGGTACTTAACACATGACTCGCTCACTCGTCTAACAACGACTTTGGCGATTACCTAGTCTAGTTGGCTAAAGTGCCCTTATAACCGAAATGTGGGAGACGTGGGATCGATCCCCTGGTCGGGAAAGATTTTGTAATTTCTAGATTGTATTTTACAAATTATTAAACATGTTTTGAAATGCATACAACGCAGTGTAGTCTATCATCTGTGACAATACTATGGAAAACATAGCCAGTACGAAATAAGTGTAAAGATTGCAAGGTCTACTCAATCTCCGAGATGAATTTGGGGGTACCTTGACGTGCAACATTCGATGAACCTTGGGCACGGCATTTCACAGCCAGGCAAATAACAAACAATTTTTTTTTAAAGACAAAACCATTGTCGTTAAAATAATTCCCACACATTGGCAGCCTATTTTTCAATTTATTATTTCTTATGGGTTTAAATCGCAATGGATCTAGCTGATTTTGTTAGCATTTCTCAGTCAACTCGAACCGGATGCCTGTTAAAAATTTCAGCGCAATCTGTTCAGCGATTCGGCTGATTTTTTATGTACACACACACAGACAGACAGACTCACAGAATGAGCGCCGTTTGAGTTGAATTGAGACCACTCAGTCGCTACACTCCCTCGTTTAATTATACTTAAAATGTGATTATTTTATACAGAATGATCTCACATTTGCACGCAAGTCCACGTTATACCTTTTTTGGACATAAAAGTCGATCACCAAAATCAAAAAGCAAACATTGTATATTTCACGACTGTGCCAATGAGATTCATTCAGCGAGCGAATAGGTTCTCGGCCAGAGTGTCCCACCACACAACCAACGAACAACGCGACCAAAGTTAAGATTATTTTAACATGTTGTGATCGCTTTACACATTTCCTACCTCCGGTGCCTCCACCAAATTATTTGTAATGCAATAAAAAATTCTTCTTTGAAGGCATCTGATACGACCCTCTGGACCTCTTGTGTGCTTCTAGGGGCTTGCGCTGTCCGCTGGGGAAATGCCTCAAGAGTGAGTCCGTCTGCGACGGAATCCCGGACTGTCGCGACGAGCGAGACGAGAAAGACTGTCACAAGAAGGACATGTGTCTTCCATCCGAGATGCGATGTTCCACCGGCAAGTGCGTCAGCAAGGAGGCTTTCTGTGACGGCGCCGACGACTGTGGTGACAAGAGCGATGAACCGGTCACGTGCGACTGTGCTTCTTATTTGAAACTCACAGCACCGCAGCTACTGTGCAACGGACAGAGGAACTGTTACGACAAATCGGATGAAAGACGAGAAAATTTGCGGCTGCCATCAAAACAGTTTTAAATGTTCAAAGTAAGTTCAAAGAAAGTACTAGGAAAACGCTTAAGTCCCGCCGCGTTGATGGATGAGCGTATTTGGTGCATTGAGCTGCCATGTGATATGCGGATTTTCTGTTGTTCTGTGAAAAAATCGTTACTTAGTTGAAGATTTTTTAAAAATGAATTTAAATTAAATAAAAAATTAACTTTTTTTATTTTTTTTTTTAATTAATCGTAATTTAAAAAAAGAAAAAAATCGTAAAATTGCGATTTTCATAAGAAATAATTATTCGATTGCGTTCAAATTTCACACGAATTTATTCATTCATAAAATTAAGGTTCTGTAAAAAAATCATAACAATCGGATAAAGCATGTAGGTGTTATAAGTCGAAGACTTTTTAAAAAATCGAAAAAAAATCGTAAAACTGCGATTTTCATGTGAAACAATTTTTCGATTGCGCTCAAAAACGTGGCAGTTCTAAGTTCAGAGATTTCGAAGGTCTCCATAAAATTTCATCGCAATTGGAGTAGCGGTTTAGCCGGAATCGTGTTAACAAACAGACAAAAATACATAAAAAAAAAAAGAAGAAGAAAAAAAAACAATCCGGATTTTTTTCTCCGGTGTAGTGAAATGGAATCTTCGCTTCGCTCGCTACGCTCATCCAATTACCATCGAACTTTGCCGAGATAAACGATTGGTTATTTTGGCTATGTGAACATCATTCGATCAGATCACCAAGTCCGATCATCAGATCAGTGGTCTATGGCAGTGGTGCAGGTTTTGTAAGTAGATCAGCTGTTATCTGGTTACACTCAGATCACCTTGTCCGATCATCAGATCAGTGGTCTATGGCGGCGGTGCAGGTTTTGTAAGTAGATCAGCTGTTATCTTGTTACACTCAGATCACCTTGTCCGATCATCAGATCAGTGGTCTATGGCGGCGGTTTTGATTTATGACGTATTCGATTGGCATGCACTCAATGCGTACCGGCACTCGAGTAGTGCAAATATACGTCATTGAACACCCCCGTTCGAGGCACCCTACCCAATCAAACACGAAAGTAAAACTTGCAGTTGTTAATATCGGCCTATTTCAGCATAACGTTTTGTTGCTTTAGTATTGAAATTTTTAAGTGTCCAGGACTATACTTTTATTTTAATTTGTATTTATTAGCAACTATAGATTATTTACATGCTATGTTCATGTATAGGCCTACATAACATAATTGACGTAGGTAGTAAAAATGTTGCACCTTTGCAAGGCCTAAGCCGACGCCTATACTTACCAAATCATAACATTAGCAATATTTGGTACATATCATCCTGAAATTTTTCGAGACTTTCACTAATTTAAAAATACAATAGTAAGATCTCGTCGTCTTTGCCGTTTTCCAATATTATCAGGTCGTATCGCTTCCTCACGCGGGTAACTTTGGCGTCGTACTGCATTGCACTAGGTGCGTTTGATTTACCTACACCTTATGAATGAGGTGGCAGAGCAGCGATGTTATTGCACTCGCCGGTTGCTACACTTTGCCACCAAAAATAAAACACTTTTTTTAGTTAAAAGACTTTTGCCTTCATTCTCTCCACAGTTTCCCACCTACAGCCATTGTTTAATGAAGAATGGATGGTTTTGCCGTTTTGGCATCAATTATGGCCGAATTTAAGTATTTTAAAGCTTGCATCATATACTTTCGATATGTAGGTAGTAAATAAACAATTGTTTTTTTTGCCATAGGCTACTGCAACTGTGTCAACATAACCTCACTTTTGGTCACGAGATCTACCTAAAGTAGCCTACAACGCATTTCACAAACAATTAAAAACAAGACATAGCCATCAGTCATATAAGTCATTTAAGCCAGCGATTTAGCCGCGGTCGTTTAACCAGTTCCCACTCGAACACTGAAGTTAAGCAACATCGGGCGTGGTCAGGGGTTGAGTGGGTCGCCGCTCTGCCCTGAAACACACGTATATCGCTGGCTAGAGCAGACTAGGGTTCGTAAAGCTTGTGTGACAGCTTCGTTCTCCTTGGCGCCGTCTGCTCGGCAGTCCGGGTTAGTGGAGGAACCTATATGACTGTCAAAAGTTACACCGTCCTTTCGGATAGGACGTAAAGCCGTTGGTCCCCTTGGTACTTTTCGGTAGGAGTAGGCTATGTGCCGGTACCGGGTTTCCCCTCCTCCCTTCTCTATTAAATTTGCACTAGTGGGCTACATTGCCTGTTGCAAATAGAGACATAAATAAATAAAATAAATAAATAAATAATAAATATATATTTAATATTACTTAGCGAATATCTCCACATGCTAACAATTGCACATCATGCACCTCAATTGTCAAACATTTGTTTGCGTATTTTGTTAATTTCACTTTCTGCATCATTTAGCAGGAGTGAAAAGTGCTACACCTTCGTCCCTACACTCTGAAATGAAACGCGGTCTGTAATTGCACTTAATTCTTAAACAGTTTTAAGCACCGAAAATGCAAAGTTACAAGAGTGTAGGTATTTCAAACGAACCTACTGTGGTCGGAGGTTGGTGCGGTAGAGTTCTGCTCTCTTCTAATGCGACGTACGGACGTACCAATCGAATACCAAAATAAAGTTTCGAATGCCTATCATTGTAATATTATGCACAACAATATTACAATATAAAATTGGAAATCAAACTTGACGAACATATTATGTTTTAATTAATTTGCAAACGTCTTTCTTAGCAGCTCTGGCACGTGCGTCGCCCAAGAATTCGTCTGTGATGGAGATCCAGATTGCCCTGACGCCGAGGATGAACTTAATTGTGTAGGCATCCGACCTCACATCGCACCGTAAGTTTCAAAATAATCAACGGTTGACCGAACATATGGTGACGGTTCAAAACTAAGATCATAACAGTTCAATTTCCTAATGACTTTTTCCTGACAAAAGTTAGACTGGCTGATGATAGATGTGAGCCGGGACTAATGTGTAACGGTCATTTCATTGGGCCCAAGGATTCACCTTTTAAATGGGAAAACAATGTAAAATACTTCATATGCATAGTAAGAAACTACTCGACCGGGGTTTCTGCGGGGAACAAGCGATATCGAAACAGGTTCTCCCGCTTTTCGGAAGGACGTCTTAACCACAGAGCCATACACCTTGTTAAGGCTATTCGACTGCGTTTTTTCTATTTTCCCAAGTATGCCACCAAGTCAAAATATAGTGAATGGCTTTGAAACCTGGCTCTTTTAGAAAATCAAAACTATTTGTTTTAATTTTTTCTGATCCGGTACTCGGCCAATATCGCCACCTCAAAATAATTTCAAACTTCAATTCGCCAAGGCACACCATTCAACGTAGGGTGTTGTGGATTTGTGACATTAATTTTCAACTGGTTTTCTAGAGGCTGACTGAGAGAAAAAAGATTTTTTTATAACAATTGTCTTTCCTGCGAATTTTTTTTGTTTGGCGGTAGAAATCGGTACTAAATACCGACAAACGAAAAAATTCGCAGGAAAGCAAATTGTTAAAAAAAATCTCTCTCAGTCAGACTATAGAAAACAAGCTGAAAATTAATGTAACAAAAGCACAACACCCTACTGCCTTGGCGAATTGAAGTTTGAAATTATTTTGAGGACTGGTGGCGATATTGGCCGTGAACCGGATCAGACAAAATTGAAAAAAATAGTTTTGATTTTCTAAAAGAGCCACGTTTCAAAGCCATTCAGTATATTTTGACTAAGTAGCATATTTCGGAAAATAGAAAAACGCGGTCGAATAGCCTTAATTAATGGACTGTTGGTGCATTTTGTAGATCGAATGGATGGAACAGTAGGCCTACTGCAGCGAATCTGCTGCCCTGAAACCATTGAGTATCTGGTCAACCAAATATTATTTAATGTCAGTACCCAAGACCTTGGTTCGATCCCCGGTCGAGTTGGTTCATGTTAGTTCATGTATTATATTAATTATAATCAATTTCACCTACGGTAGTGTTTCCGGACCAACCACATCGAAAAATGGCCTTGATGATAAAGAATACTTGTTTGAGATTTATTGACATAATATTGTTATGCATTATGAGGGTTGTGGCCTCATATCATATTTTTATTTTATATGTTTTTGGTAGTCACTAACATAGCATGGAGGTGAAATAGAAGTAGGCCTGCTAATTTGAAAGTAAAGTAATTCAAATAAAGAATATGTAATACAGTCCTCATTTAGTAAGCCTACCAGTTCATACATTGGTCCTCCGGGCCGAATGACCAATGAATGAATCTGGTAGGCTTAAAATTAAATATTCTTTATTTGAATTACTTTAATTTCAAAGAAGCACACTCCATTTTCACCTCCATGCGTTGTTAGTGACAACCAAAACATATAAAATAACCAATATGATATAAGGCCACAGCCCTCATAAAGCATGACAATCTCAAACAATACTGTTTAATATAATTGGTCAACCTTCGTAAAATTGCTGCAGTACACAATGTATAGTATGTATATATTTGCGAGTTACGACCCGGGCACATTATCACTAGCAAAACTAGTACAGAACATATTTTAATTGATCCCTATTAATAATTAAGTTATATCAATATTATAAGCATTTAGTATGCATGATAATACCTTTAGGTGCACCTCCAGAAAGTAAATCCAGGGCCGGACAAAGAAAGTTTTCCTTCTACCATAACGTATATCTACCAACCAATGTGTAAGTAAGTTAAGGCACACATAACAAAAACTTGTAAAAATACAGCCAAACCTTACACACTCTAAAGAAATGAAATCCAAAAAAAGGGCTAAGCTCATCTACCCTTTTACATTTGAGCATTCTTAATTCATAAACATATAGTGTCCCGTAACAACATCCTTGAAAAGCTTGGCAAAATAGAATTTGCAATTATTAATTTAATAGTTCATTCATTTTTTTCTAATTAATTTAAACGTAATGGTCATGCAAATTCTATTTTGCAAAGCTTTTCAAGGATGTTGTTACGAGACACTGTACGTTTATGAATTAAGAATGCGCAAATGTTTAAAAGGGTAGATGCGCTTGGCTTTTTTTTAGATCCCATTTCTTTTGAGTGTGTAAGGTTTGGCTATATTTTTACAAGTTTTTGTTATGTGTGGGATCTCATTACTTTTTCAAGTTGCATTGCAAAATTATTAGTTAAAATACAATAATTTTATGAAAGTCGATAAAATTGCTATGGTATTACCAATTAACAATAGAATGTAAAATATCTAGTGGTCCAAAGACTTACTTTTTGTAAACAAAAACAATGTAGGTGATCATTGTCAAGTAACTATAGTTACTTGTTGATTTATGCCTGTATGCACCTCATACAGCAAGCTGAGTTGCAGTGATTTCGAAGTGTCACCCAGCCGTCATGAAACGTGATGTGAACTTGAAAACTATCAAAATCGAGGGGATTTAGGTACCTGACAATACATGCCAAATTTAGTTCGTGTACGAACACTCCTTCTTGGTGAAAAAATGACTTGAAATGCTCAAAATTACTTGTTGTTAGCTACTCTGGCTACTACGGGCTACTGGCTACTACACTTACTAATCTGTCAGTTTGTCGAAAAGGTTTGCTGGAGGGCTTCCAAATAAAGGTTTTTGGATGAGCGAAGCGAAGACTTCAATTTCACAAACCCCTCAAAAATTTAGCTCCAATTTTTTTCCCCCGTCTTTTTGTTTGTTCGCACTCTACCGGGCAAACGGTATATAAATGCGATCTTGATGTAAATTGGAGGGGACCTTCGAAAACTCTGAACATAGACCTGCCACGTTTTTGGGTACAATTGAAGAAATATTTCTCATGAATAACGTACTTTTTTGATTTTTTTCGATTTTAGTGCGATATTTTCGTGACATTTGGGTCGATTCTGACCAAACGAGTAGGGCTACGACGTTCATATTTTACATTGACATTAAAGGTAATGGTGATGGATTTCTTTTTGAAAGAAAAAGTTGAAAAAGTTGGCCAGAATCCATAGAATAAAGGTTTAAATATGAGTTTTTTGAAATAGAAACTTGACAACAATCACCTACAATGCATTCAAAAAGCACTTGCAAAGGAAAAGTGGTCCTACGCAAACTAAAAACTAACAAAAAAGCTCATCCATCAACGCGACTAAAAAAAGCGTTCGCGAAGCGGCATAGTTATTAAGCGAGCGAAACGAGCGTTTCCATTTGACTCTGCAGGAAAAAATAGTCACTGTTTTGTTTTGTTTTTTGGTTTTGTTTGTTTGTAACTTATGTCTCGCCATAACGTTCGAATGAAGGCTCGGATCGAGTTGAAATTTGGACCATCCGCAAGCTTCGTTCTCGATTGAATGCCATAAGTTTTGTGACAAAATCGTTTAAAAAGTTAAAAAGTTACATTAAAGTTAATCGAAAGTTTTTTTTTAAACTAAACGGCGACAAAATCTGAGGTGGCTAAATCATGTAGAATGTCCGTCCGGTCACGAATATGTTAATTTTGTTTTGATCCGATAAGTAGCCTAGTGTAGATGGAAATTACATTTTAACAAAAATAACGTTACCATGGCAACGAGTTTGTATGTCTCGCCATAACGTTCGAACGAGGCTCGCATCGAGTTGAAATTTGGACCACCCGCAAGCTTCGATATGGATTGAATGCCATTAGTTTTGTGGCAAAATCGTTCAAAAAGTTACAAAGTTACATTAAAGTTATTCGAATTAGTTTTTTCAAACTAAACGGCGACAAAATCTGAGGTGGCCAAATTATTTAGAATGTCCGTCCGGTCACGAATATGTTAATTTTATTTTGATCCGATGAGAAGTGTAGATGGAAATTACATTTTAACAAAAGTAACGTTACCATGGCAACGAAAAGTCGCACGAGGTTGCTGGCCACTATGCGCTGCCACCTAGAAGTAATCAAAATACTATCGAGGAAGCAGTGTATTATTGATTAATTGATTGAATATTGCTTAACGTCTCATATTTATGCAACTTGGCTAATCGAGACGAAGGGAGGGACGTAAGGGATGACGCGGGGGGACAAGGGGTGGACAGGCCTGTGCTGGTCAGAACCAGCCACAAGCGTATGAGGAGGGCAGGGGTTCCCCCACGTCGTGGTCGTCTCCGTCTGAGTTGTCATTGTCGTCGCCGTCGAGGAGGTTGTCAAAGGGAAGGGGAAAATTCCCGGACAACGACCCAGAGCTAAATAGTTTTCCTAAAGAAATGATGTCAAGGTCCTCTAGATGGCGGTGGATTTTATCCACAAAGTAAAGGTTTACCCACGGGTTTACCCACGGGTTTACCCAAATACCTTGCCAATAATAAATAATATTGGAAACATGGCTCCGTGGACAGCGAACGTTGCAAATTTTTAAATTTTTAAAAATGTGCAATGTGGGTCTAACTATAGCACGTGCTCGCTTATCAACGCGTCCAACTGAGCGTTTCCTAGTATGCATTTTACAAGCATATAATCAACAAGTAACTGTTAGCCTTGACAATGATCACTTACTTTGTTGGATGAGCGTAGCGAGCGAAGCGAAGATTCCATTCTTCTACACTGGAGAAAAAATCCGGAATGGTTTATTTTTTTCTTTCTTTTTTTCTGTTTATATTTTTGTGTGTTTTAATTGTTAACACGATTCCGGCTCAACAAATAAATTTACGATAAAATTACGATGAAATTTTCTGGAGGCCTTCGAAATCTCTGCACTTGGAACTGCCACGGTTTTGAGCGCCATCGAAAAATTATTTCTCATAAAAATCGCAATTTTACGATTTATTTCGATTTTTAAAAACGTTTTTCGACTTATATACCTACATGATTTATGCTATTGTAATTATTTTTTCACAGAACCAAAATTTATGAATTACTAGGAAAACGCTTAAGTCCCGCCACGTTGTTGGATGAGCGTAATTGGTGCATTGAGCTGCCATGTGTTATGCGGATTTACTGTTGTTCTGTAAAAAATAATTACTAAGTTGAAGATATTTTTAAAATTAAATAAATTTTAATAAAAAATTTAATTTAATTTAATAAAAAATTAAAATTTTTTTTTTTTTTAAAAAAGGAAAAAAATCGTAATATTGAAATTTTCATAAGAAATAATTATTCGATTGCGCACAAATTTTACACGAATATATAAATTCATAAAATTAAGGTTCTGTAAAAAAATCATTACAATCGGATAAAGCATGTAGGTGTTATAAGCTGGAGAAATTTTAAAAATTGAAAAAAGTCGTAAAATTGCGATTTTCGTAAAAAATATTTTTTTGATAACGCTCAAATTTTACACGAATATATCAATTCATAAAATTAAGGTTCTGTGAAAAAATCATTACAATCGGACAAAGCATGCAGGTGTTGTAAGTCGAAGAAATTTTTAAAAAATCGAAAAAAATCGTAAAATTGCGATTTTCATGAGAATTTTTTTTTCGATTAAGCTCAAAAACGTGGCAGTTCTAAGTTCAGAGATTTCGAAGACCTCCATAAAATTTCATCGCAATCGGAGTATCGGTTTAGCCGGAATCGTGCTAACAAACAGACAAAAATACAAAAAAAAAAAAAAGAAAAAAAAAAAAAAAAACATTCCGGATTTTTTTCTCCAGTGTAGTGAAATGGAATCTTCGCTTCGCTCGCTACGCTCGCTACGCTCATCCAACTATATTCGTGTGAAATTTGAGCGCCATCTCAAAATTATTTCTTATGATAATCGCAAATTTTGGATGAGCATAGCGAGCGTAGCGAGCGAAGCGAAGATTCCATTTCACGACACTGGAGAAAAAAATCCGGAATAGTTTTTTTTTTTAATGTATTTTTGTCTGTTTGTTAACACGATTCCGGCTAAACCGATACTCCGATTGCTATGAAATTTTATGGAGGTCTTCGAAATCTCTGAACTTAGAACTACCACGTTTTTGAGCACAATCGAAAAATTATTTTGTCATGAAAATCGCAATTTTGCGATATTTTTCGATTTTTTAAAAATTTCTTCGACTTACAACACCTACATGCTTTGTCCGATTATAATGATTTTTTCACAGAACCTTAATTTAATGAATTGATATATTCATGTGAAATTTGGGCGTTAACAAAAAACTATTTTTCACGAAAATCGCAATTTTACGACTTTTTTCGATTTTTAAAATTTCTTCGGCTTATAACACCTACAAGCTTTATCCTATTGTAATGATTTTTTCACACAACCTTAATTTTATGAATTAATATATTCGTGTAAAATTTTTGCGCAATCTAATAATTATTTCTTATGAAAATTTCAATATTACGATTTTTTCCTTTTTTAAAACTACGATTAATTAAAAAAATTTAAAATTTAAGTTATTTTTTTTTTCAATTTAATTTAATTTTTAAAAAATCTTCAGCGAAGTAATGATTTTTTCACAGAACAACAGAAAATCCGCATAACACATGGCAGCTCAATGCACCAATTACGCTCATCCAACAACGCGGCGGGACTTAACCGTTTTCCTAGTACGATTTTTTCTATTTAAAAAACATGTCATTGACTTATAACACCTACATGCTTTATCCGATTATGATTTCTTTACAGAACCATAATTTTATGAATTAGTATATTCATGTGAAATTTGAGCGCAATCGAAAAATTATTTCTCGTGAAAATCGCAATTTTACGCATTTAATTCGTTTAAAAAAATGTCTGACTACATGCTTTATTCGATTGTTATGTAGTGTGTAATGTAATGTGCGCCCCTGATCCTAATGTCGTCGTCATAAAAATTAAAACAATATTACCAAGCGTGTCTCGATGGCCATAGCAGTGGTTCTGCATATAACATATAGCTCAATACACTAATAACGCTCATCCAACAACGCGCCTCAAAAAGCTTTTGCGAAGCTTCCTAGTTTACAAAAAGTAAGTCTATGGACCACAAGATATCTTACATTCTATTCCTAATTGGTAGTACCATAGCAATTAAATCTACGTTGATAAAATAATTATATTTTAACAAATAATTTTGCAATGGAACTTGAAAAAGTAATGAGATCCCACACATAAAAAAAACATGTAAAAATACAGCCAACAATCAAACGCAATGAGATCTAAAAGAATCCTACATTTTCGCAATATTAATACATTAATTCACTTTGCCATGTGACTGCATCCTTGCAAAGCTTGGCAAAATAAATTTGCACGAACTTTTACATTTAATACAATAGTTGCAAATATAATTTTGCCAAGCTTTGCAAGGATGTAGTCACAGAGCAAAGTGAATTTATGTATTAAGATTGCGATAATGTAAGAGGGTACATAAGTTTGGCATTTCTTTAAGATCTCATTGCTTTTGATTGTGAAAGGTTTGGTTGTATCTTTACTAGTTTTTTGTTATGTGTGGGTAAGACCTTTCTCAAATTTTCCAAAAATACAATGCAGCAATACTGGTTTTATTGTTTGTATACAATGATTTTGATACGCAAGTATGAGTTATCATTGGATGAGCGTAGATCGTATGGAAAAATCAATCGAAAAATTATTTCTCATGAAAATCGCGATTTTGCGATTATTTTTCTTTTTTCTTATTTGTTTTTGTTTGTATTTTTGTGTGTTTGTTAACACGATTCCGGCTAAACTAAATACTTACATTGCGATGAGATTTTCTGGAGGCCTTTGAAATCTTTGGGCTTAGAACTGCCACGTTTTTGAGCGCAATCGAAAGATAATTTCTCATGAAAAAGGCAATTTTACGATTTTTTTTTTTTTTCTTTTTGTTTCTGTTTGTATTTTTGATTGTTTGTTTACACGATTCCGGCTAAACCGATACTCCAATTGCAATTAAATTTTCTGAAGGCATTTTAATTCTCTGAACTAAGAACTGCCACGTTTTTGAGCACAATCGAAAAAATATTTCATATGAAAATTGCAATTTTACGATTTTTTTCGTTTTTCTTTTTTGCTTCTGTTTGTATTTTTGTGTGTTTCTGTTTGTTAACACGATTCCGGCTAAACTGATACTCCAATTGGGATGAAATTTTCTCGAGGCCCTCGAAATCTCTGAACTAAAACTGACACGTTTTTGAGCGCAATTGAAAAATAATTTTTCATGAAAATCTCAATTTTTCGATTTAAAAAAAAATTAAATTACGATTTTTTCGTTTACTAGGACGCTTCGCAAACGCTTTTTGAGGCTCGTTGTTAAATGAGCGTACGTTTTTTAAACGAAAAAAGCGTAAAAAAATTGCGATTTTCATGAGAAATTAATTTTCGATTGCCCTCACAATTTACACAAGTAAATAAATTCATAAAATTAAAATTCTGTGAAAATATAATTACAATCGGATAAAGCATGTAGGTGTTATAAGTCGAACAAATTGTTCTTTAAACGAAAAAAGCGTAAAATTGCGATTTTCATGAGAAATTATTTTTCGATCACGCTCAAATTTCACAACAATATATTAATTCATGAAAATAAGGTTCTGTGAAAAATCATTACAATCGGATAAGGCATGTAGGTGTTAATAAGTCCATAAATGTTTTAAACATTTAAAGAAAACGTAAAATTGCTATTTTCATAAGAAATAATTTCTCGATTGCGCTCAAATTCCACCCTAATATATCAATTCATAAAATTAAGGTTCTGTGAAAAAATCGTTACAATCGGATAAAGAATGTAGGTGTTATAAGTCAAAGAATTTTTTAAAAATCGAAAAAAATCGTAAAATTGCAATTTAAATGAGAAATAATTTTTTGATTGCGCTCAAAAACTTGGCAGTTCTAAGTTCAGAGATTTTAAAGGCCTCCAGAAAATTTCTTCGCAATTGGAGTATCGGTTTAGCCAGAATCGTGTTAACAAACACACAAAAATACAAACAGAAATAATAAGACTAGGAAAAACTCTTAAGTCCCGCCGCGTTGTTGGATGAGCGTAATTGGTGCATTGAGTTGCTATGTGTCACGCGGATTTGTCTGTTGTGTCGGTAAAAAAAACATCAACAGACGAAGATTTTTTTTAAATAAATTAAATTTAATAAAAAATCAACTTAATTTTTTTAATAAATCGAAATTTTTAAAAAGAAAAAAAAGTAAAATTGCAAATTTTATAAGAAACAGTTATTTGATTGCGCTCAAATTTAACACAAATATATTAATTCATATAATTAAGGTTCTGTGAAAAAATCATTACAATAGGATAAAGTATGTAGGTGTGATAAGTCAAAAAATTGTTTTAAAAAAGAAGAAAAAACGTAAAATTTCGATTTTTATGAGAAATAACTTTTCGATTACGCTCAAATTTCACACGAATATCTAAATTCATAAAATTAAGGTTCTGTGAAAAAAAAATTACAATCGAATAAAGCATGTAGGAGTTATAAGTCGAAGAAATTTTTTAAAATTCGAAAAAAATCGTAAAATTGCGTTTTTTATGAGAAAAAATTTCCCGATTGCGCTCAAAAACGTGGCAGTTCTAAGTTCAGAGATTTCGAAGGCCTCCATAAAATTTCATCACAATCGGAGTATCGGTCTAGCCGGAATCGTGTTAACAGTCACACAAAAATACAAAAAAAAAGAAGAAAAAAAAACATTCCGGATTTTGTTCTTCAGTGTAGTGAAATGGAATCTTCGCTTCGCTCGTTACGCACGCTACGCTCATCCAAAAAAAGAAAAAAAAATCGTAAAATTGCGATTTTCATGTGAAATAATCTTTCGATGGAGCTTAAAAACGTGGCAGTTCTAAGTTCAGAGATTTCAAAGGTCTCCAGAAAATTTCATAGCAATTGGAGTATCGCTTTAGCCGGAATCGTGTTAACAAACAGACAAAAATAAAAAAAAGCGAAGAAAGAAAGAAAGAAAGAAAGAAAGAAAGAAAGAAAGAAAGAAAGAAAAAACATATGGATTTTTTTCTCCAGTGTACGTAGTGAAATGGAATCTTCGCTTCGCTCGCTACGCTCATCCAAAGGAAAATCTTCGACTAAGTAATGATTTTTTCACAGAACAACAGAAAATCTGCATAACACATGGCAGCTCAATGCACCAATTACGCTCATCCAACAACGCGGCGGGACTTAAGCGTTTTCCTAGTAGGCTACTAGCAAGCTTCGCAAACGCTTTTTCGCGCGGGACGCAATTGTCTCGTTTTATCGTTTATTTTTATCTCGTTTTTTTGACAATAGTGTAGCCAGCATAGCTAGTGCAAAATTAAATTTTGTGACTCGGTTTTCTGGATATAGTTCCGTAACACCTTTAGCTACAACTTCAACTATAAGGACAAATAGATTTCTGAAATAACAGTTAGTGTACGATTTTTTTTGCCAAGAACGATCAAAACTCAAAAAAATTCGTATTTGTACTTTACTAACAAAAAATCGCTATACCAACTGATCAGGAATCTATTTGTTTGTCCTTAGAGTTGAAGTTGTAGCTAACTTATCCAGGAAACTGATTACAAAGAAAATGTAAAAAAAAAAAAAAAACATTTCGGATTTTTTTCTCCAGTGTAGTGAAATGGAATCTTCGCTTTGCTCGCTACGCTCATCCAATGAAATTAATGTTCTGTGAAAAAATCATTACAATCGGATAAAGCATGTAGGTGAAGCCGAAGAAATTTTAAAAATCGAAAAAAGTCGTAAAATTGCGATTTTCGTAAAAAATAGTTTTTTGATAACGCTCAAATTTTACATGAATATATCAATTCATGAAGGATACTATTGTACACTTCGTTGGCGTAGAACGTTATAGTCTGTTTTGATTTTGAAGTTGGAGAACCTCCCTAACGGGAAAACTTCTTTTTCGACTCTGATAATACTAACAATTTTTGTGTCAGTTTGAGAAAGATACCAAGCTTAGGACTTGCGCGGTTGCACTATTTCGCAACCAAACCTAATATTGTAATGACCTTTAAAATATGGAGAGATCGAGATCTGGAGAAGTGCCCATTGAATTAACGATGCGTCTGTAACAAATGAAATCTAAAATTACTTTAATGTTTCCGAAAAAGTGGACATAGGCCCTTGTTGAAACTAGTGATTATCAATTAGTCTTGACTTTGTTGAAATGATTTGGTTTGTTTGCAGACATCATAACGAAGTAGTCATCCGGGACTTCGGGCAGTGGCATTCGTACTGCCCGACCGCTAAGCCGAATGCTACGGATCTGTGTCGGCAGTTTGGGTACAGAGACGGAGAGCTGTCTGACGACGAAGGCATGGCAACTGGGCCTAAACTTGACCCATTTACTGAAGTAATCCTGGGCAAAAATCAGATCATACTTCGCGGTGACAAACCGTTGGTCCAACTGGTACCACTCAACTGTACAGGCGTACACATACGATGTGAAAAATAGTTGTTGCATTAACTTGAGCCAAACTGCATCAAATAAATTGTAAATATTATATGTTGTGTAAATTATATAAACGCGATCGAATGTTTTACTTCAGAAGTTCAGAACAAACCATAAAATAATGTAAGTTTGCAGTGGAGGTTTTCAGTGAAATGATATATTAATAATTAAGTTAGTATTTTAGTTTTCCGTAGTACGCGAATTACGGATTTTTACCAGTTCCATGGACCATGGAAGGATTCGATCTTATTCGGGTACGTTTTTGTAACATTGTACAACATCAAGAAAGTAACACATTATACATTTTTTTAAACGTCTATCATTATATATCCTTAGCTTACATATGAATGAAAACTACTCAATAGTTCAACTCTTTAAGACTTATAAAGAACCTGGGTAAATACGAAACATCTGGATGTATTTTGTTAATACATGGCACTGGATGAAATGGGTAGGTAGTCAAAACAAACTGGATCATATTATAATAACGTGTTACATAGTTTCGTACTTTCGATCTACAGTGTCATTGTTTTTATTGACTGTTAGTAGTGTGACGTAATTCAATCATAGCCGCCCCATGGCAACGCACAGCAACGCACAGTTTTGTTTCCAAATCCAAACAAGTAACCAGTGGGTATAGGGTATATATAGGGCATAGGGTATTTTATTTTCGACGAAGTCTCTTCAAGGTTTATTCAAACTTATCCCAGTCGCGAAAATTACCCTTGCGAGACCTTAAAACGAGGGCAAATATAATTACTTGAAACTTGAATGCTTTTTTTTCCATTACGGGAAAACGCTTAAGTCCCGCCGTTTTGTTGGAGGGGAAATTAGGCTTGAGTCCATGTGTTATGCGGATTTTTTTTGTTCGTGAAAAAATCATTACAAATTTAAAGATTTTTTTTTAATTTTTTTAAATTACATAAAAAAAAACTTTTTTTTTTATAAATCGTAATTTTAAAAAAAAAAAAAAATCGTAAAATTGCGATTTTCAAAAGAAATAATTATTGATTGCGTCAAATTTCACAGAATATATTAATTAAAAAATTAAGGTTTGTGAAAAAAAATTTTACAATCGGATAAAGATTAGATAAGTAAAGAATTTTTTAAAAAAAAAAAAAAAAACCCGAAAAATTTTCGTTTTTCATAGAAAAAATTTTATTGATTGCCTCAAAAGGTCGTTCTAAGTAAGAGATTGCGAAGGTCACCAAAAAATTTCACCGCAATCGGAGTACCGGTTTACCCGGAATGGTTTAAAAAACAAAAAAAAAAAAAAAAAAAAAAAATTCTTTTTTTTTCTCCAGGTAGTGAAAGAAATCTTCTCTTCGCCGCTACGCTCATCCAATAAATTTGCAATGTTGTTATTTGTCTTTGTTGTTCAATATTAACAACACATATTTTGACTGTTTGGCATTTTCTATGTCAACTACTTTTTTTATTTCATAATGCGCAATGTGTTATATTGGTGTGGTCCTTTAGATAACCTGTTGCTTATTTTATTTGTCCTTCGGTTTAATTGTTTTGTTAAATAATTCTTTGTTTTATGAAAAGGGCCATTAAATAAGAGTAATTATAAACCAAATCTGAGAGGAGCTCTAACAAAATACGCAAAGCTTTTGAATGTCATTGGCTGAAACCATTTCCATTTTTACTATCAGAAGTGATTTCTCATGTTATCATACCCTATGTATACATGTTTAATGTGTTGTGTTGTTGATGGTGTGCGCGTTTGTCTGCACAGCCCGCTCTGGTACAGACTTGCTCAGCCTAAGTACAAGGTGCAGTGTAAGTTGTAACGGTGTAACACTCGCTCCCGAGGTCGTGGCGCGGTACAATCCAGTGAAAATATTGATTTACTACCTTAGATTAAAGTAAAAACATTTCTTGGACAAATTTATTTTCCAAAATACCTTACCGATACTGTATATAGGGCCTAGGTAAAACTAACACGAACTGAACAGAATATTTCAAAGTTGTGTTTCACGGATCAAATGACTGCAACGATTGTCAGTCTCAGCCGCTCTTTTTTGTCATTCACTGAAAACCTTCGACATCGTTTGGTTCACACTTCATAGTATAAAATAAGACGACACAATATTTTAGTTAAGTTTACTTTTGTACTACATGTTTTTTCTATCAATAAAATTGTTTGTATATAGATGCATGTGTGCGTTTAAATTTTTGTAAGAGTTTGCTTACGGGCCCCGTGACATAGGGGCACCATCTCCACAACCACCGACTTGTAATAATTAATCTTTGTACAAGAAAGTATGTACAGATATCTCAAATTAGATTTTTCCATTGACTATTGTAAACAAGAGCTGTTGTGAAGCACTGCAGACTGCAGGCAGTGTGATTGATCCTGTTCCTGCCTGGCTTATGATTCGACATTAATACCTAGGCTATACTAAGTAGAGCACTGCTTTTTAGTTTTCAACACTAAAAAGTGGGGGCCCAATAACCCAACTTGCATACGGCATTTGAAGCAGACCGACCTAAAGGTGATTTTATGGATATTACCCCACTCAAAAATGTACCCATGAAACCCAAGATGGCGGCCAAAAAAATGAAACTTTTTTATTATCGACTGATTTGCCTGTTTTTTTATGGGTGTAATTTCATGTGCTCAATAGATATTCGAAGTCAAAACTTAAGTTGTGTATTCGGAAGCCAATAAAATCTAAGATGAAGCCCTAATGTATAAAGAGTGTTATTTATTCCTGGATGTAATTAAAATTCGGTTTCTATGCGTATATTGAGCTACTTAGTGCAAATTCGAAGTAAAAATTAATTGAAATATGGTTTTATGTGATTTTCTACATTATTCAAAAACTAAATCCCAGATGGCATCCATTTTTATTTTTTATTTTGTCTTTTTTGTTTTATTTTTACTTTATGCATGTACTTTGCAGGCGCTGAATAAGAAAACACAGTACACATTTGCAATTTTATGATAATTATACAGCCTTACCAAAAAACAAGTTGGAGGACAAGAATGTTACTTTTGCTGCTTAGCCCTATACTCAGATTTATATTTTAAAATTCAACAAAAGGTTTGTGTAGATGACATATGTATTTGTTTTGTCAGATTTTTAAATATCGTAGGCAATAAAACTCAAACTTATGTTAAATTGACCTCAAAATAACACTCGTCAGCTCAATCTATGTGTATTACCCGAAATTCAATAAAATCGGAGTATAAACAGCAAAATTCATTCATTCTTGTCCTCCATCTTGTTTTTTGGTAAGGCTTTGAATTATTATAAATTGCAAATTTGTACAGTGTTTTCCTATTCAGCACCTGCAAAGTACATGCATGAAGTACAAATAAAACAAAAAAGACTAAATGAATTTAAAAAAATGGACGCCATCTTGGATTTAAAAACCATGTTTTCAATTAATTTTTACTTCGAATTTACACTAAATAGCTCAATATACGTGTAGAAACCGAATTTTAATTACATCCAGGAATAAGTTACAACTTTAGGCCTTCATCTTAGATTTTATTGGCTTCAACCCAAAACTTTAGTTTTAGTCTCAAATATCTATTCAGAACATGAAATTACACCCATCAAATGAAAATCAGTCAAATCAAACCATAATAAAAAAGTTTCATTTTTTGGCTACCATCTTGGATTTGGTTGGTTTCATGGGTACATTTTTGAGTGGGGTAATATCCTTATCACCTTAAGGTTATGCCCAGTCAACATTCATGCTTTTATAAATAAAGCCAAGCTTCCTTGTCTATCTCCGACTATCCGCAGGTCTATAAGTAATAGGTAGCCATGTTGGATTTTGATAAGTTTTGCATATTATTTCCTCTTTTATATTTATTTGCAATATTAAATATAGTTTATGTAGGAGTTGTTTTTTTTTGTTTTTTTTTTGCCGTAAATCCCTTTTAATCGAGTTACAGCACATATTTATGTTGAATAAGTAAAATGTCACTGATGGTCATAATATGGGGACGTCATTTTAAGGCCGCCCCTAAAGGTGAAATTGTTATCGTCATGTACATCACTGTGTTAAATATTTTGCCGGTATCTATAATAGCCCACCTTAAAATCACAGCCAAAGTATTGATGTCTCAAAATTCAATTGGCTGCCATTTTGTTTTTTTGTGAATTTAAAATTTTGAATTTTTTTTTCAGTATGTAAAACAGTATCCCTAAATCACCCAGAAACTTTGTAAGAAAATATTTGTGTCTGTCAAACACAACTGAACATCGCAGAGCAGCATTTACTCACAATCAAAATATGAAATATGTATTTGCTATAAAGTAGGCCTATACATCCTATTATGGTAACAGGACGAGGTTTCCGCATCACTACACTACACGCAAAGTCTGCCACCGTCCAGGGAGTCCAGGATAATATATGTGTCGGGATAGTAGTTTAATGTACATCCCACTCATATCTAAAGACGTCCTGCAGGTTACTTCATCCAAATTTCTTTAATTTCTTGTAGGTGATTTCCCAACACAGCTGAAATTGGCAAGAATAACGCCTATTTATAAGGGTAAAGGTAAAAAGAGTGATAGGAATTCTTATCTACCTATATCAACTCTTCCAGTTGTAGGGAAAATTATTGAAAATATTTCACACAAGAGGTTATGACATGAATTGGATGCATCTGAAGGTTTAAGTGCAAACCAGCATGGTTTCAGGAAAGGTAGGTCAACGCAAAGTGCCCTTCTAGCATTTACAGATTTTATCTATAAAGGGATTGATAAACGTAATGGTAAGGTTGGAGCTGTCTTTGTTGATCTTAGGAAAGCATTTGATTCAGTACCTTTTTTACATATTTTAATAAAACTAAAAACCAGGTATAACGTAAGTCCTTATTTGTTATCAATTTTGGTGGATTAGTTTTTAAAAAGAAAAATGTTTATAATTCTTGCAAAATATAGCTCAAAAGTATTCAATTTATTTTGTGGAGTACCAGAAGGATCAATATTAGGACCCCTGTTATTTATTCTTTATATAGATGATATATCTACTATAATGGGAGGAATCAATTATATCTTATATGCTGATGACTTGGTCTTTTATTTAGAAGGTGTGGATGTCGAAGAGATCGTAAGACGTCTTCAAGAAGTTCTAAAGAGGATGGATGATTGGTTTAAAAACTCAGGAACTTGATATTAATTACAGCAAAACAAATTTTATGATTTTTCATAAGGCTAATGATAGAAGCATAAATGATCCAACCAAATACAAAAATTTGTAAAAAAAAAAAAAAAAAAAAACGGCAGCCAAGCTCTCCTTCAAAAATCTTCGGCTGTGAATGCTGTGAGATATAGAAGTTGAGCCAAGCATTTTATTCTTTGGTTCAATGGCCAAGCCATTTTTTTATGATTTCGAGTTTAAAATTTACTTTTTTACCACAAAAATCATTGGCTTGGCGCTCGTCAACAGGCGAAATGATCTTACTTATTTTCAAAGCGAAACTAGGGAGAAAGAATAAAAAGCTTGGCTCAACTTCTATATCTCACTGCATTCACAGCCGAAGACTTTTGAAGGAGAGCTTGGCTGCCGTTTTTTTTTTTTTACAAATTTTTTGTATTTGGTTGGATATTACATCTTTTTGTTGTTCGTTTGCTATCAAGGTGTGAATGATGGACTTTGAATGATTAAATTTGTTAAGTTCAAAGTTGTTTTTTGACATTTTTGGGCCCACGGTCCCCCCAAAGATACCCCTTGTGTTTTAAGCACTAGATATTTAGCATGTTTAATTTCAAGCTTGTACAAATTACTACGCCTGAGTAATTACGCGTTTTGATTTTGATTTTGATTTATTTTCCCCGGTCCCAATTGCCCGGTTTTGGTTATATGAGGTACATCTGAGTGTGGCCCAAGTTTCAAAGTTCTAACAAAAACCAAAACAAACAATTGTTCTAAAAGATAATTGAAAAGTGTTTTAATATGTAAAGTATATTTATTATGTAATTGGTCAGAAGATTTTTCATACTAAAAGAATGTAGAAATCAGGGCCGTGATTTTAAGCCATAAGGATACAATATTGGTACGTAAAATTTAAAAATATACTACTAATTAGAGAACTGTCACAGGCCCTGTGCTAATTTTGTTTATTGATGATGGCACAACCCTTACTAACCAAGCAGAATACTCGCTATTTCTACAGAAGCAAGCACCAGTCATCAGATAAGCAAACTGTTTATACAAATGTAGGTAAATCAGCAAACAATAAACTCGAAACCATGGCTGGCCTAAGTATAGTCAAAGAGCTATCAATGATGCACATTGAAATAACAAAGTTAGGCCAGGAAAACTAGCCAAAAAAGGGGGTCCTTGTGATGAAATGCATAAATTTATTCTTTTTAAAGGTCAGGCCAAGTTTCAGCCACAGTGCCGGGAAGTGGGGGGCTGGGACTTTTTTAAAGGGATGGGGCCTACTTTTATGGAACTTCCCCCTGGGCCTGAGCCTTTTGGTTTAAAATACAAAAGGGAAAAAACAAAAAAAAAATTAAACGTACCCCAAATTGAAAAAGAAAGTGGGAACCTACCAACGGGCCCAAGGTTTCAGAAAAGCTATGTCTAGCCCCTTTTTCTTTAAAAACCACAAAAACTATTACCATAGTGGGCCTATGAAAATAACGATGAAAAAAATTTTTTCCCAACACTCGAAAGTAGCAGGGTTTAAAAAATAAAGCCCCAAAAAAAAAATGATACAAGATCAGACCCAAAAACAGGAAAAAACAGTCATTACCCTTGGCCCAAAAGCTTAGCCCAAACCCCAAAAACCGGGGGAAAGGGATATTGCTGTAACCGTCAATAAACAATTATTTGAAAAAAGTCCTAAGCGACTCTAGTTTAAGGGAAATGTTATACATAAATGATGCCAATACCTACCAGTCACTTTCCCCGGGCCCAGCCACCACATCAATTTATGAAAAAACTAGGGGAAAAAATATCCTGTTTGTACAGTGGAAAAAGGGTCATACTCCACAATGGGAAAAAACTCCCTTGCATTATGGAACCATCGGAAATTTTGCGGGACGGGCTTTTAAAACAACTTAATTAAAGCGGAAAAAAATGCATCCCCAAAAGCAAAAAATTGCTTTACACTATTTATCATTTACCCCGTAGAGACCCCCCTGACTAAAAAATTTTACTCCCAAACCCAGCAAAAAAACTTTTAAATTTTTGCAAAACTCTGAACAAAAATTTTCTTCAACCCCAAAAATTTGGATCTAAAAATCTGAATTATTTTAAAGGGAGGATCCATCCCAGTAAAGATGGAGCCTAAAAAATTCATAAAATGTTGGCGAGATCGCGACATTAGGGATTGGTCTCCTAACCGGGAAAAGATTTTAAAGTTTGGGGACAAATGCCCCCCTAAAATAAAAAAATTCGACCCCAAAATCGCACCCAACCTTAATGCTTAAAACTTTATCGAATCGGGGGGCCAAGCCTCGAAGAAAAAAGGACAAAGACAGAGAAAATTTTATATGCAATACGGAGAGGGACTGTCATATTTTAAGTTAAAATTTAAGAGTCGTCGGGATGTGAGAGACACCAATGTCATAGTGCCCCCTAAAAGTCAAAAAGGGTAAACCAGGGGCAAAATGGGGCTGCCTCCTTCACGTCTACCCAAAAAAACTGTGGGGGCGTCTCATTTGGAAGCCCTTTTGTGTCACGTTTTTCCCGACTTTTTAAAGAGTTCCCGGGGTAGGGGATGGGGACCGGGGAAACCCTTTTCCCCCATCAGTCGTCCCCAATAAAACACAATAAAGGGGCCAACACAATTGAACTTTTTTTCCCAACCCGGGAATCAGCGGATCTCAGGACACTCTAAGACAGTCATTTGGGATACCCTCAAGACAAGCCCTCAAGACCCAATTGGCCTGCAGGGGCAATGGGGGAGCTGGGGGGTTTGGGGGGTTTTGGGCCAGGAAAATACCCAAACCAAAACACTCAACCAAAAATACAGCCTTTAGGGAATGCTAACAGTTCTCGGGAAAGGGCTCAAATGAGTATTTTCCCTTTCCCTTGGAAAAACCCAGAAACAGGTGTTATCATCTGAGGGACATCCCCTCCACAATTTGACCGGGGACACTGTACAGTCCAAAAAATTTGAAGGGGAATCCAGCACGGGTGTATCCTGAGCGGCCTTTCTTTCGGACGGGAAAGTTTTTACCAGCTCCTAGAAGTCAAGCAATTAAACTTCCAAAAATGAAACCCCAAAAATTTATTGTATAAGGCAGTTCTCCAAATTTTTAATTATCAACAATTAGGGGGAATTAGATAAGTAAAGGGTCTCGGTCAGAAACTTAAAATTTAAAAAACCAGGGCCCCCCAAAAGAGCTATTTGATATTTTTTACTGTTTCATTATGGGAAAGGGAAACAAAACAGTCATCACATAAATTTTTAGTCTCCTCCTTTTCCCATTTAAAGACATCAAAAAACCCAAAAGAAAAAAAATTCCAAAATCTAGACCTTTTGGGACTAGTTACAAACCAACCATAATGTCTTTATCGATACTGAAAAAAAAACATTTAAACAAAACACCCCAGTTAAACAAAATCAATCTTCTTTTTTCAGGGGGAATTCAAACCATTTCCAAAAACACCCCAAAAATTTAAAAAAACCCCCAAATCCCTGGGCCTTTTCCAAAAAATGAAAAAACTGCAAAAACCCCCCCGCCCCAAAGGAGCATTTTCCTCCGCCCCCCAACCACCCCTTTTTTCTAAGACCAACAAACATCCCCAAAACCCCAAAAATTTTAAATTAACCATAACCTTTTATCCCTTGCATTTAAATTTTAGACGGCAACAAAAAAAATGGAGGAACTCGAAAAATTTTTTTAAAGAGTAAATCTCCCAAAGGGTTATTTGTATCTCAGAACTTGGCTCCCCCCGAATCTAGTACTAAATTCTGCATCCCAGGATTGCAAAACATTCCCAATTTATGCTAAAATCTAAAAATCCCCTGGTGGGGTAGAATCCTCTCAAAACCACCCCTAAACATAGAGCCAATACTAGGCCTAGAGTAAATTTCTGCTCTAAATTTGGGAAAATTTTAAATGTACTGGTTGCCTTTGGCTTTCTACCATACTCCCGGGCATAAACCATATGTCCATTTACAGATCCCATTAGGAAAAAACTCCCCAATTTCTTAAAAAAACTAGAAGAGCCCCCTTAAAAACGTCCCCAAAAAACGATTCCCTAAGGCAAAAATACCCATGCGGCGATTTTTAATATTGATTTTTTTCCCAAAAATCACGACCCCGGGGCCCCTTTTCCCTTTTATCTTTTTTACACTTTTAACTTACACGAAAAAATTCAAAACCCCCACCCTACCCCTTGGGTAAAGGGCAGTCACTTTTTGAAAAACATCATAACCCCCCCCTTAAAAAACCCTTTCCCCCTTTACAAAACAAATCCCCTTCCCCCACACATCTCGGGACCATTTTTCCAAAAACCTTTCAACCAGTTCGCCCGTAAATGCCTCCCCACTTGGGGTTTTTCTCTGAATATTTGCAAACCAATACAAATAACTTTAAAAATTTAAAAAAGTACGGGAAGAATGGTCTGACTTTTGCTAGGACCGATAACCCCCCGATGTTAAAACCCAAATTTTTAATGATCTTCTTACATTATTTTAACACGGCTTTCCCCCGGGGTTTAGCAAAAGGGAAAAGCAAAAAAAACCCCAGTTCGTGGTTTTTCAAAAGCCCTAAAACAGAGGGCCCAAAAAACTGCGACGATTACACTTCCATTTCAAAACATTCCCCAAAGACCATCAACTTTAAAAAAGAATTTTCCCTAATTAAAAAAAGGGCATGTATTTAAAATCAAAAAGCTAAACCCAAACATCATTTATCAAATTATATCTTCTGCAAATAAAAATATCGAAAGCTCATGGCAGATTTAACAATGCTCAAAAATAAGGCCCAGTCCTAAAAAAACAAAATTACAAACAAAAATTAGCGGAAATTTCCCAAAATCTGACCAAAAGAATATCAAATCATCTAAAAAATTCTTTTTCAATTTCTGGTTAAAAAACAGTCCCTCAAAACACAAACCAATCACCCAAATTTCCCGGGGTCCCTCGAGAATAAGGGAGGAAATTAATTCAAATTTTTTTTCCCTCCAAACCCCCCTCATGAAGTAGCCGATATCATCAAAAAACTGAAAAACCCCAAAATTCCCGGGGGCCCTTTGACAAAGTTCCCGGATTTTGTTCTTGCAAAATGGGAAATATTTTATCTACCCACTAGCATTTATCATCAATTCCCCCTTTTGCAAAAGGGACCTTTTCCCCCCCAAAACCCCAAAAAGGCCCCAAATTTAAAACCCATATTTTAAGCACAAAGGGGAACAAAACCCAGATCCTAAAAAATTATAGGCCCTTTTCCCTTTAAACCCCCTCTTTCCTAAAGGTTTTTTGAAAAAAACATGTACTCCCGTCTGTCATCCTTCCCTTTTAAACAAAAAAATTCTTGCAAGCAATCAACACGGGGTTTTCCCAAAAAGGGGGAAATCAAACCCTAACTGCCCTTTCTCATTTCCCCATCGCACTATACAAGGCACTCGATCATGGCGAACCCGGGTATTGGAAAATTTTTACGACTTTAGTAAGGCGTTTTATACAAATTTACCATAGTATACTTCTCCCCAAAAATGGGAAACCCCTAGGATCAAGGTTAGCCAAAAAGGGGATTTTCTCTTTTTTATCAGACCGTTTCCCGGTAGTAGAAAATTGGGTGATATCGATGAAAATGATACAATTTCTAAATTTCACTCCCACCCCTTTAAAATTTTCTGTGGGGTTCCCCAAAGGAAAAGGGCCTAGGGCCCCCCTTCCCTTTTTACTTTATGTAAACCCACAAAGCCCAAACATTTTACGTAGGGATACTGACGCAATTTGTAGATAAATCAAGTCACCTCTTAACGCAAACCCGAAATGGGCTTTTCAGAATTTATAATAACTCAAAAGTCCAAGCAAACGCAATGTCGGAATACTGTAAAAATTTAAACCTTTTCTCCCTTCAACCCCCCCCAAAAAAATGTTACTTAAAATTTTCCCCTCCACCTCTAGCCCCCCGCCCGAGGAGTCCCCCCAATTTTCAGGGTTGGGAAAAACATTAAAGAGAGCTGGGCAACGTGAAAATTTCCCTTTGGGATTACACTCTCGGAGAAACCCTTTATTGGGGCTGCTCATACGAAAGAGTATGCTCCAAAATAAATGTGGGTTGTTTTTTTGCTCCGGAGGATGAAGGGCCCAATTGGGTTTGCGCCACATATTGAAATTAAAATATCATGCCCACAAACCAAATGCACATCTCATACGGGCTTCTATTCTGGGGGAGTCCCCCACAAACTAAACGTGCTTTTTACTCCAAAAAAAGAGCTATACCATCATCCCCAGGGGTCCTCCCTGGCAGAGAATCCTGCCGTAAAAAACCTTCCCCAAATTAAACTTCCCTTTCCCCGGGGAAGTAACCCCTTTACAAATTGGCCCCTATTTTTCGTACACAATTCAGAATCTTTCCTAAAAACTCTCCATCCATACTTAAACACCCCCGGGGCAAATTTTAACATCCTGTCCCCCCTCATAAAACCTTTGCAATATTCCAAAAACCTATATACGGGCCCCCCTCTCCAAAAACAATAAAAATGCCAAAACACATCAGAGAATCAAAAAACATACTACCTTTTTTAGCAAATTAAAAGGGATTTCTAGTAGAAAGAGCATTTTACCACTAAATTTAATTCCTAAAAAGATTTTAACCCCTTTTCCTCCCTACAAACTGTCCCTTATAGATCCCTACTTAGGTAGGCCCTACACATATATTTTTAAAATTTAATTTAAAAATAAACCTTTTTATAAACATTTATTTATAGGATAGGCTACCCATTTCCCCTTTCCCTTTTTTTCATTTCAATACTCCCAAATTTTTTCAATTTAAATAACTTTTAATTCCAAAAACCGGTACTAGGAACATCCCAGTACTAGGCCTATTCATATAACTTGATTCTTTGAAATTCCCCATTCTATTTGATTATTTATTTTTTAAATTTTGTAAATTTTTAAATTTACCCATGTTTCCACTACAAAATTTCCCTTATAGATCCGTATATAGGCCCCCACACTTTTATTTTAAGTTAAAAATAATCCCTATTTAAAAATAAAACAAAAATAAAAAATCATATCATACCATATGCTAGGTTTAATTATTATACATCCCAAGAAAAATCGTATTGTTTATATTTTACGGGTTAAATCATTTTATTTTTTCATTTCATTATTGAAAATTTAAACAATTTAAACAACTCTATTTCAAAACTTGTATACAAAACTAAAAAATACAATAACTTTTATTAAAATAAAATAAACATTTTTTTTTGATTATCCATTTTTTTTTTTAGTAAATTTTTAAAATTACCATTCCCTACCAAAATGCCCCTTAAGATTCGTACTAACCCACCCGTATAAAATTTAAAAACAATACTAATTCCATTTCATAATCATTTACATATCAAAAGCCCAGGTTTTATAAATTTTTTTCATTCCCAAAAAAAACATTTGTATTGGGATCATATCAAAACCAAATTTCCATTTCATTTTTTCATTTCAAAACTCAAATTTAAACTATTTAAAAAACTTCAATTCTCAATACTAGTATACCATACTAAATAATATCATTAAATGATTCACATGAAATATGCATTCTATTTTTTTATTCATTTTTTACCCAAAGTTTTTGGCCTTAAAACTATTCAAATCCCCCTTTTAAGAAGAGGTGTATACTTGTACCATGTATTTGTCTTAAGTGAATAAAGATCTACTCTACTCTACACTACTCTACTCTAAGATGAACCGTTTTCTCAGTAAAGCGTATTATTCATAAGAGTATGGAATTACCTTCTTTTGATAATTTTGATTTTTTCCGGTACCCGTTACCCAATTTTGCTTTCCAAATTCAAAAGTGATAAAGAATGAGAGATATCAAAATGTATTCCACGTTTGAAACGTCTCAGTTGTAGCGTTTTCTTTGAATGATTCATTTCTTAAAGTTCAGATATGTTTTTTTTCAGTTTTGAGCCCATGGTCATCCCCAAATTTAGCCCCTTGTGTTTTGGACGCAAGATATTTATAATGGTTAATAGCATGTTTAATTTCAAGTTTGTACAAATTACCACGCCTTGGTAATTACGCGTTTTGATTATCATCCAAATTTTGATTTTCTCCGGTCCGTTACCTGATTTTGGTTTTGAAAGAAAAAGTCACTGCGCCTGAAGTACATCTAAGTGTGGTCCAAGTTTCATAGTTCTAAGATTTACCGTTTTCTCTGTAGGCTAAATTAATCTTCACACAGAACTCCTAGCCAGCCAGCCAGCCACCCACCCGCCCAGCCACCAGCCAGCCGAAAGGAATTTGACGATGTTGAGAGCCTTTTTTAACACAGAACGAGTTGTCGGATCGGGTTGATTTTTTTTTTGTATGTCATGGACTACATACCAGGTCATATACCGAGTTTCAAGATTGTTACTCTTTCGGGGCGGCGTGTGCAGATAGCTGAAAACCCCCCAACTCTGGTAGCTGTATACAGGGCTGGAGTTCGTGTCGCCTAAGTTAGTTGCAGCTCGACTACGGTCGAGGTAGGTTGTATGTGAGTGCACGCGGACACAACAGTGAATTGAAGTGTACACAGTGCGAAGTGCGGAGTAGGGTAAGTTTTTCTTTCTTCACGTAAATAGAGTCAAACCGTTTCAAACATGGAAAACACGAGAAAAAATACCATCGGACTAAATTTTCGAGAAATATTCCCGTTACCGTCACCGTACTACATCCATAAGTGGATCAAGGACACCCTGAAGTTTACGTGCGACCAGGTTGAATCGAAGCAACTAGATAATTCCAAAGGTACAGCCTATGTTAAACTAGTTAATGCCTTACTGGTGGAAAAATGTTCGCGTATAAGCCAAGAAGACCTCCAGTATGAAGACGAGAGCGGAGAATACAAAAAACGTTTACCTAACAAACGAAGACGGTCTTAACACAATACGTGTGCACAACTATCCCGTCGATAAGCCCAACAGAGACATTGTAAACGCGATGGTGGACTATGGCAAAGTTCTATCAGTAAGTGACGAAGTTTGGGGACGAAACATGCCCTACCTAGTCAAAAATGGTGTAAGGGGAATAACAATAAATTTAAAAAAACACGTTCCCTCGTATATACACGTGCAAGGCATAAAATGTCTAGTTACTTTCAATGGTCAGCCAAAAACATGCATGATATGTAACGAAAGTGAACACATGCGACAGGACTGTCCCAAACGCAGGAAACAAAATATAATATCAACCCCTAACCCTAACATCATCAAAACGACACCAAGACCGATAATCCAGCTACCCTTAGAACCGAAAACAAGTACCGAAAAATAGCCACAAGCCATCCTTCCAAAGGAAACCCCGAAGCAAATTAAAAAAGTTTAAGAAATGAATAAAGTTGTTGGGATGAAAATAATAAAAAATGAACAAAACCCCAAAAACCCCCCCCAACAAAATATAGAAGATAAATTAAAAAAAAAACCCCAGATAAAAATTCGGGAGAACCCGGGAAAAAATAAAAAATAAAGAATAGACGCCGAAAAAAACCAGAAATCCAGCAGTTTACCCCCTTTAGACCCCTAAAAAACCCCCTAAAACAGCAAAGAACAAAAAAAACCTCAATGATTTTTTTAAACGAGGGAATTTTCGGTCCCCCCCCACACAATCTAAAAAAGGGTTGTAAAGGTTTTGGCGACAAACGTAAATGGTTGAAAAAAAAAGTTAAACCCTTTTTAAAAAAAATATAACAAAATGAATTTCCCAAAAAGAAGAAAAAATTTGGATTTCTTGTCACCTTTTGAGTTTTTGAAAATAGGACCAATAAAAAAGGGGGGACTGCGATAGTGAAACGGCCGGGAAATAAACAATCCGAGTTTGAAGGTTAAATTCAATTTTTTTAAATTCGCTTTTTTTTTTCCATTGTTTTAAAAGTGTATAATATGAAATTTTTATGCTCTTAAAATAATTTTTGAGGCAGAGCAAAAGTTATAAAAATGGGTATAGCCTTGTTAACAATAAATTTGAAAAAAAGGATAGTAACTTAACTAGTATAATATTCTCCCCTAGGTTACAAAAAATGAACAAGAGGGTTACATGAACAATTATAATCGTTTTTTTGAATTTTTATGACCCCTCCCCTGCGTTTTTTCCCTAAAGGGGAACTATAATGGAAATATATATTTTAACACCTGTAAATTTAAAACTGTTTTTTGTCGGCCCTTTTTTTGTATTGGGTACTAACAAAAATAAAAACATAATACAGTTCTTAAAATATTTACAATTGTTGGTTTATAAAAAAGTTGCTGTGTAGGTGGGCCCAAACATAACTGAAAAGTAAATAATAGTAATGTATTCTTTTATTCGTCTTAAGGACTCAATTTCTCTCTATACTTTTTACAATCTACTATCTACTATCTACATCTTTTATCTACCCCTGTATAGACTTTGGCAAAAGGAAAATTTACAGTCTTTTTTAAATCTTAGCGGGTAGTGAATACATATAAAATACTGATATTTTTGGGGCTAGGTTTGTTGATTAGTTAGTCAATAAAATTATACTATTTTATTAATATCCCTTTTATAAAGTCTTTATAAAGGGATTTTGGACGATACACATATCTTCTATTTTGTATTAGTATTGAAAGTGTGTTTAAATTTCTAAATTTCTAGTAGAAATTTACGATATTATACTACGGTACATTTTTTATACCAATGAATGCCTATTATACTAATTTTACGGGATTTTGAATTTGATAACATAATTCGGGAATAGAATAATTTAAAAGTTTATTGCTTTTGTTGTTTGGGCGAGAGTCTATTCTTTGGTAATCTTTGGGGGAAGTTACTTTTAATGATTCAGAAATTTTAAGATGGATACGTTTTTTAACCATGTTTTTATGGTGAATTAATGAAGATTTTGATTTTAGACTTCAAATTTTCAGAGGAACAATGTTGTAAATTTTGGGCCTAAAAACAGCAGTCTTTGCTGGATACCTTTTTGACTCTAGGGAGAATTTTTTTGTTTTTTTTAGAGCGAGTGTTCTCGAAAGTTAGACTTGGTTTGAGCAATTTT
The DNA here is from genome assembly GCA_024449915.1 of Sweltsa coloradensis. Lineage (NCBI taxonomy): Eukaryota > Metazoa > Arthropoda > Insecta > Plecoptera > Chloroperlidae > Sweltsa > Sweltsa coloradensis. The sequence goes on from JAMZAV010001246.1 coordinate 174,321, forward strand.
CATTCTTTTTGAATAAATGCGCGCGTATGCAAGGGGACAACTTTCGTATTTGTAAAATTTCCCCGACGTCGAGTACATTTTCGTTAGTGGGGAAAGGTGTTCCCTTTTTGGTATTTTTTTAGGATTTATTTTGCGCTGTCATGAGTGATCGAATGGGGGTATCGTATGCTCCTCCCCAAGCTGTTATGAATTTGAATGATTGATTGGACTAGTGCAAAATATAAAAATTGGGGGTTTTAGGGGGTAATATGTTTTTGGAACGTATTTTGGGGGCATGGCTTTTGTACTTTGAATGAGTGACTTATGTGCTTCCCCCTTTTTAGGTTTGGTCGTTTTCATTCCGGGGTTTTTGGTTGATTGTTTTTTCGACAGCGGAACAGTTGCAGTTTTTTTTTTTGTAAGCTTTGTGTTCTGTGTTGTTTTTTTTAGTTTTGGGGGTCAAAATTTGTGTCGAAAACGTTATTATTTTTGTTTTCTCTTTTTTTAGGTCATAGGTTTTGGCCCGCCATTTGTGAATTTTTTTTCATTTCCCTTTCTGCGCTATTTCAGAACTTCTTCCCGGGTACTGGCGGAAAAAAGAGTACAGTGTCGTCTGAAAAGGGTGATAATTTTGCCACATATTTCTTGAGCAAAGGTCATTTTTAAATACTAGAAATAAAGTGGGCCTCTTTTTCCTTGGGTACTCGTATTTAATTTTCTTTTGGGCTGTGATTGGTTTCCAATTTTTACAAATTGTTGTTGCCTCTAATGTAGCTTTTTTTTAAGTCTAGGGTCCTCGTATACCATATTGTGTAATTATTAAGAAAATACGAGAATTTGGGTATAAAAGCCTTGGCTAAGTCAAAAAAAATAGCTAAGGGTTTTTGGTTTGTATAAATTTTTTTGTGGATTTCGTGGTAAGGCAAATTTTTGCATCTTCCTGCCATATTAGTTGGGAAACCCATAGGGTTTGGGGAAATTTTGTTTTTTCTTTCAAAGAATTTTATTTTTTCCCTGCTTTTAAGCATTTTTCATAAATTTTCGATAGGTTGAAAGAGAGAGGGTCTTAATTGAAATTTTTTGCTTTTCGGGGCCCTTTCTTATGGTTTGGTATGATTGTCATTTTTAAAATATTTTTGGTAGATTCCCTTTCAAAACTTTTGTTTATAAGTTTTGTTAGGGTATTGCTAAAAATTTTTTTTCGTACAGAAAGCTTACTTTTGGCTCCGGACCAGTGGGGGTATCTATTTTTATTATTTTTAATTTGTTGGCCGTTTTCTGTAGTGGATTCCTAAAAATTTTATTTTTATTTAAGGTTTTTTTTGGTCTATTTTTGTTGAGTTCGGTTATTCGTAACAATCTTTGGGTTCTTTGCCATGTTCTCCTAATCTTTTAAATAATCTATAAATTTTTCTCATATTCTGGGGGTTGCTGGAAATTTATAACTTTTTCTCCAGAGATGATTTTTTTGTTTCAAACCATTTTGGTTTTTTTTGTTTGGGGATTTCGTTTATAATTTTGCCACATTTTTTTTTTGTCTCCATTACTTTCGTCAGCTTTTTTGTAGTATTCGTTTTTTGTTTTCGGTAAGTAGGTTTAGGTTTTCGGTATTTCTTATAGTAATTTTTTAAACTAAATTTTTTGGGTCAGCCCAGGGTTTAATTGAAGTTGTCTCTGGTTTTTATAGATTTTATTTAACCCCAATGTTATCCAGGGTTAAGTTTTTTTTCTTTTTTTATGATTTTTTTTTTTATTGTTGTTGCATCATTGTATAGTTTTGGAGTGTGGAACAAAAGTCAGTTGCTGTACTAGGGGGTTTTTTTTGTGAAACTGTAGTCCATGTTCCTGGTTTAGGTTCTGGTAAAGGGGATTATAAACGTTTTTTAGTTGTGGGGTTTCATTACTACATTATTTGTTTTGTTTTTGGGGATTGGGTTGGGTTTATCTCCTGCTCCAAACCAATGCATGTTTCTAGTGGTCTGTTATTTTTTTTTGTAAAAATGCACATAAGCTTTGTTTTGGGGTTTTTCTGGTCTTTGGAATTGTGGTCAAAGCACTGCTAGATTTTTAGAGTTTCACGTGTTTTCCCCCCAAAGCTGGTGAAGCCCTGGGGAGTAGAGTATTTAATATTCATTAGAGAGGTAGAGTTTTCCAGGGTGTTTAAAGTTAATACCTCTATTAAATGTTAATCTTCTGTTTTTTGAATTTATTTGCGTTTTAATTCTTTTAAAAATCGTGCTGTGTCCCCCCAGGGGGACTGTAGATTGCTATATTGAGGCTTTTCCCCTGTCCTTGCTGGTTTGGATTTTTGGCGTTACTTTGGGTGAAATTTTTTTGTTTTGGCATTACGGAGTCGAAGGATGGTCTCTGCTGGGACTGTTTGCCATCGTGAGATGTTAGTTTGTTGTGAATTATGGGTTTTGTGTACCTGTTAGGTTTGCTTTTGGGATTTTTAAATTTTAGGTGATTTCTGTTAGTATTATTAGGTCAAAAGGGAGCAAAGTCTTTAAAATTACAAGTAGTTTACAAAATGAGATAAAATACCTCTTATATTAACATGGAAAATTTTTTTGGCCCCTACATGTTTAAAACCCGTGAGTTGTTGGTGTTTAGGGGGGAAATAGTATTTTGTTTTTGTTTTCAAAAAATAAAGTCACAATGGTCATCATCATTCATGTGGGGTAGCATAATATAGGTTTTTGGGGATAGATTTTTTAAACAGTTCTAGTTGTTTTTTGGGTTGTTTGCCTTAAGACTAAGTTGCTAAAGTTTTAGTAGTGCGATAATTCTTCTTTACTTTTTTTTTATTCTTTACTATAATATACTATAATCCAAATTTTAAAATGCCACTAGGGCTGAGCATCGGGAAATAGTTTTGGATGCCGTTTATCTTTGTATTATTGGGCCCTTTCCCAGACATTTGAGTTGTTCATGTTGGGAATAATATTAAAAGAAGAAGGGGGCATAGGATTTTTTGTTTTTTTTTTTTTTTTTTTTTTTATTTTTCCTCGATTGTCGATGTTAGATTTATGTTTTAAAATTTGGAGCATTTGCCGGGTAGTGGTCCCAGGTCTGATGTTTACGCGATATGGAGTCTTTTTCCCCTTGTTATGACTATTATCGATCCATCTTGGGGGCCCAAAAAGGTCGTGGTCCTACAAACTTTGGGCGTTTTTTTTGGATTGTGCCCCTTTTTCCCAGTAAGCTCTGTGATAAGGGGTCCGAGTCTTTTAAGCCCCTTTTCCTTCTCCATATCAATCCCTGGTTTGGTAGGACGCAATTTTAATTATTATAGGACGCTTGTTGGTCTCTTCCTTGAGGAGTCCCCCCGTCTGTGGCAGCGGTCGTGTCGTAGATGGTAGGTCTACCTTTAGCTTTTCGTTCAGGATGGTTAAGCTGTTTTGTAGGTTTCCTCCCCTTTTTGTCAGCGCGCCGTGTATTAGAAGGGAATTTCCTTTCCCCTTTGTTCAAGGGGGCGTCGATTCGCTCGTCTTTGGGCGTGCACACAGCCTTTTTCCCCGCGATTTTGCTTTTCTCGCTTTTAAGTTGCCGGGGGGGGGTGGATTCAAATTCTAAAAATTTTTAGCTATTCCTCCCATTTCCCCCCTTCTTCTTTGTTTTTAGGAGTTAGAGAAATTTAAATATCTTTAAATTCCTGTAGGGCGCTGGTTTTTTTTTGGCTTCAAAGTCTTCGTACCCCACTGGATAGGTCGGCTACCTCGTTTTTTTCGAACACCTCTCGTCATTTTGTTTTTTTTGTCGGGGTACGTGTCGTGAGGGGGTGTCCCCGCTCGTCTCACTTGTTACGTTGGGAAACGTGGGTGGGCTGTTCGACCCGGGCGATTTATCGTCGATTTTATCTGGTGGAAACTTGTCGGGGGGGTGAGAGGGTTTGGGCACAGGGCTCTGACCAGGTCACAACGGTCCCCAAACCTAAACATATCACTGTATGACAACACACACTGTTGATCAACATAATGCACTTCAGGGCCACAAGGCGTTTAGAACGCAAAAACCTCTTCAAAACTACATACTATATCATTTACGACAGAGACCGAACCATAGTAATTTGGAAGGGGGGTTTTTAAATGTGTTATGAACCCACCGACCAAACAGGTCGGTTTATCAAATTTTTGCTTTCAAAACCCCATCGAAGGGTACAATTAAAAGGGCTCTGGGACATTAAAATACGGGAAATAATAAATTCACCTACTGAGGGGAAAAACAGCCCTCGCCTCGATAGAATATATATATCACATCTTTAAATAAAACGTTTACAACAAAACACTCAAACCGGGAGCCTTTGGACCCCCACTCGTTAATCTCAAAATTAGCTGTAACAAATTACCCCTTTCCCTTGGCCCGGAAATGGAAAGTGAACCGTGCTCTCTTCGAAACAAAAGAAGCTAAAAACGATTTTCGAATTGTGGCAAAGTTTACAAAATAGAAAAAGAAAACAATCCCAATTTAACAACATGGTGGACTAGGGCAGTTAAAACCTGAGGCAAAACAATATTTTAAAAACTCTAGCGATAACTAAAGCCCAAGGACAGGAAAAACACAATGAACTTTTACAATTATTGTGTTATTATGTAGCAATAATAACCACAACATTTGAACTTACTCTGTTGTTTTATTTAACATGAGATTAAACAGATGATACGAGATTACAATACACAATAATAAGTAGGTTAGCTTCCATCTACATGATGGCTGATGAAGTATTATACAGAAACGGAAGTACGACCACTGAAGTCAGATGTGGAAAACACACCGCCTGCTCAACATAGGTAGCATTGTGCGTTGACGCCAAGGCGCGTGATTCAAAGTCAATCAAAGTCTGTTGTTGCATACACAACAGTCTCCGCCTTAAAATATAGACACGGAAAAATATAGAATGCCATATGGGCTAAGATAATTCAAATAAAACCCTTTGTCTGAAGGACTGATATAATAGTAAAAAGGGTAAGCAAAGATAGATAATCATGAAATCACAAAATCACTGAGATACGAAGGCTTGGTAACTTGTCTCGAGGATCTTCGTACAGCTTCTGGAGTTGTGGAAGGTACTGCTCTCACAGGTGGAACCTTGCGATGCAAATGCGATGTAGCAGCAACGTCCGGGTCAACCCTGGGGAGAACAGCGATTGGCACCTGTGCAGACTCGGACAGAACCTCGGGCACAGAAACATCAGCATTAGTATGTTCCTGTATTACATAAGGAGTAGGGTTAAGGGAGATCGGAATTGGTGTAGTAGGAACAGGAGGATTAGAAACTCTGCGACCTAGCTGGTCAAGAGACGTCGTTCCATCGTACCTTCACTGGTAAGTGTAGTGAAGTTTCTAGGACCTTCCACTGACATTATCACACCTGCAGCCCACTTTTGACCAGGAATATTGTAGACTGTACAGGACGGAGTCATTCTCGTTGAAAATCCTTGTCGCGGATATGTCCAGAGAACTGCGAACAGCTTGAGATTCCCGAGAGGACTGCACATTTGCAGGGTGTAATCTGTCCAATAACGTGGTGATTTTACGTCCCATGAGTAACTCTGAAGGCAAGTATCCACTTGCGTTGGGAGTAGTTCTAAACGTAAGCAGAATTCTGGGTAATTCTAATTCCCACTGATATTCGTTTACCTTCTTGAGCAGATTCTTGATTGTTTGTACTGTGCGTTCCGCTTGACCGTTACTTGCTGGTTGGTACGGAGCGGAGCGAATGTGGTTGATTTGGTTCTCTTTCAGAACAGAGGCAAATTCTTCTGACCGAAAACAAGGGCCATTATCTGTGACTACTTCGTCAGGAATACCATGAGTACTAAAACTGGTGCGTAAGGAATGAATTACTGTTGAAGACGACATGGATCCATCAATGTCTAACACTTCCATCCACTTACTATGAGAGTCAATAACGATGAGAAAAGTATGACCGTGAAAAGGTCCCGCAAAATCAGCATGAAGACGCAACCAAGGTTTGTTCGTGGGCGTCCAAGGAATGATCGGTGCTCGTGATGGCTGTGACCTGTAGAACGAGCATTCATTACATGAACTTTAGAAATTTTCGATTTCTGCATCAATGTTTGGCCACACAAACATATGATCGAGCCACAGCTTTGTGTAACGAACAATACCTAGGTGTACTCTGTGCAAAACTGGTTGAGAACTTGATTTCTCATTGAAGTCGGGATGACTACTCGATCACCTCTTAACACACAACCACGAAGCGTAGACAGGGTTCCCTCTGGGCCTAGATATTTCTTAGCCTCGTCTGAAAGCAGATGACGATCACGCCCGTGCTGGATGTACGAGTAGACTTGTGAAAGAAAATGATCTTTCTTGGTCTCTTCTGCTATTGCAGTAGCATTGAGACTAGCATGCTGCGTTCCTTGGCCCAGGAACAGGATTTCTGCTGGTTCTGGAAATATAGGTTCCGACATGGAATCTTGAACAGCGAAACGGCTAAAGAAATCAGCATTGCATGTTTGGGTCCTGGCTTGTACTGAAGCTTGTAGTTGTACTGGTTCAGCATGAGACTCCAGCGAAGCATACGAGGAGACAGAACCATAGGTATTTGCTTATCCGGCCTGAAAATACCTAGTAGAGGCTTATAATCAGTGATAATAGTGAAATCATTTCCAGCCAAGTACATGTGGAATTTTAGCACGCCAAATATGATCGAGAGAGCTTCCATATCGATCTGAGCGAACTTAACTTCGTTAGGATGTAGCGTTCTGGATCCACATGCTACAGGGGCTTCCACACCATTGGGCTGAATCTGTGAAAGTACACAACCACCACCACTAGGAGAGGCGTCACATGCCAATACGATCGGCAGCTGGGATCGTAATGAGCCAGAATGATACCTGAACCCATTACCTCTTTAACATAATCCATGCATGCTTGTTCCTTCTCTGTTCATTGCCATGAAATTTTTTTCTTGAAGAAGGTTATACAAAGGCCTAAACTTGGTAGCTTTGTCTTAAAAGAATCTATCGTAATAATTCACAAACCCCAAGAAAAACCATCAATTCATTTTGTTCTGTGGAACAGGGCATTGAGTAGTGCCTCAATCTTCTTTTTGGAAGGACTAATACCCTCCAGAAGATACATGATATCCCAGAAAATCGAGCAAACTAACATCAAACTGACATTATTGCAGATGTACTCTTCTCTAGTTTTCGTTACCACTTTCCTGTATCACTTCAATAAATCATTTCCGCTAAAAAGCTGTCCCCGCTTTAAACCCAAAGTCAATTCCTGGATCACACAGGAACTGCGATCTGAAGCCCAGACCTTGCGATCCCTTCATTTTGAACTGAAGTCGTCCAACAACTCGACCAGTAAACAACAATATCGTGATTTAAAAAAGTCTCATGCTAGAAACATTCGCCAAGCTAACTCTACTATAACGACTCCTTAATATCAGAATCTAAGAACACCTCAAAAGCTATTTGGTCCATGATTAAATCACAGACCAATGCCCCGCAACCTAAATGCAACCTCTCTCTTATCGCTAACGGTAAAGTTATATCTGACGCATCATCTCAATGTGAACTCTTTAATGACTTCTTCATCAACTCGTGCAACCCGGCTGGTAAGCCCAATGCATCAATTTACCCTCCCCTCCTCCAAAACTCTCACGACCTCTGATCGGCCCAACTATCTTTCTCCACCCAACCACTCCAATCGAAGTAGCTACTGTAACTAGGAAACTTAGTTCCAAACACTCATATGGACTTGACGAGGTGCCAGGCTCCCTTCTTTTCAAATGCATGGACTATATTTCCGGCCCATTAGCCTACATCATTAATCAATCCTTTTCCGATGGCATTTTCCCTCAAAACTGAAGGCAGCAAAAATAATCCCCATCTACAAACACAAAGGTAAAAAATCTGAGATGACTAACTATCGACCCATCTCCCTGCTCTCATCTTTTTCCAAAATATATGAATACATCATGCATGATCGTCTATCATCATTTCTAAATTATCACAACATTCTCTCCCCTACTCAGCATGGTTTTTTGAAAAATAAATCCACCACAAGCGCAATTTTCAGTTTTCTTTCCCCTCTCTACTCTGCTTTGGACAAAGGTGACCACGCGGTAGGAGTGTTCTACGACATGACAAAGGCTTTTGATACAATAGATCACAAAATTCTCCTAGAAAAGCTAAATACCTATGGCATCCGAGGGGTAGCTTTAGATTGGATTTCCTCTTTTCTCTCCGGCCGCTCTCAAGTAGTCGAAATCGAGACAGCCAATGGTCTATCCGTCACCAAAACCCGCTCTAAATCTCTGTCCATAGTCTGTGGAGTTCCCAGGGTTCCATACTCGGACCCCTAGCCTATATCATATATGTTAATGACAGGCCACCTTTCTGGATGAGGGTATTCTCACACAATATGCGGATGACTCCAGCCATTTGCTGACCCTACCTAAACACCATCCCTCTCAGGCACTTGCCCCCCTAATCAACAGCCAAGTGGCTAAAATGTCATCATACAGCCGAGACAATCAACTCTACATCTCGCGCTCTAAAACGGTATACCTATACTTTCACACCCCAATAAGATCCCACTGGCTAGTCCCCTAGTTCATCTAGAGTTTGATATAATCCCCCGCGCATCCAGTGTAAAAGTCCTTGGCCTTGCATTGACCGAAAAAACTTGACTGGTCTATCATGTTGACCATGTGCCAACAAAATTTTATCTGGATGCTACTCTATCCGTAAGCTCAAACAAATTGTTCACCCCCATATCATATTGCAAGTCCACTTTGCACACATCCACTCTCACCTATCCTATGGCCTGCTATTTTGGGGAGCCCTCCCCCAAGCTAATAGAATATTCATCCTCCAAAAGAGAGCGATACGCATTATTGCGGGTGTCTCCAGAAAAACACTCCTGTAGGGAGCTCTTTAAGGAATTAGGAATTCTAACTCTAGCATGCACACTCATCCAGTCTGCTGCACTCTTTGTTCGCACAAATAGTAACCTCTTCCCTCTCAATGCGTCTGTGCACTGCCACAACACAAGAGCCATCCTTCACATACATAGGCCGCCCCACCACCTGCGCCTTTTTGCACTAGGCCCAGAGTACCTTGCCTCCACCCTTTACAACAAGCTCCCAGAAAACATAAAAACCTCCCCACCCTGCCCTCCTTCAAACACAAGTTAAAAATATATCTCACAGAAAACAGCTTCTACTCGGTTAGTGACTACCTCTCAATGTAAATAATAAACAATTATAAATAATGAACAATTAATTAAATAATAAATAATAAATAATAAACAATTATTATTCTAGCTAAATTCAGCAATAATGATATATCACCTGTTTTAAAGTCCTGTTTCAAAGTCTACTGACATTGTAAGTTGTAACATATGATTACTATTTTTTAGTTATATGCCTCCATATCATTATGTCTCATACTTTCATCTGTACCATTATCTTGTACCAATTGTAAATCACCTCATTGAACAATTCTCTTCTCCAGTTATACTTCCATAAATTTAATATATTATAGCAATGTCATTATCATTAAAAGCAACTCGCTTATTTTCAAATTCCACTTTTATATTATCCTCCCACATGTTGGCTTATCCACAAACAATTGTAACTATATACATCATATAAATTATTATTCTTACCACCATTAAGTGTAGATTTCACAGTCCACAATGTTACAATTATTACAATGTATTAATTTATTTTATTTCATAATTTTCTTTATTACTTAATGCACATGATTACTCTGTAGTACTAGGATTACATAAACTTATCTGTAAGTTACCTTAGGCTATTTACCTTCTCTCGGGAGTCAAACATGTACAATGTGCCTGTCAAGATGAATAAAGTTATCTATCTATCATTTGTCCCTGCGTAGACGTAACACAGCTGCTTTGAGCCTGCCTAGTACTAGCCTTACCCGTCTCCACATTTCTTCTATGGTGGGCGCCGTGACTAGCAGATCATCGATAAACACCACCACTCCTGGGATGCCCAGCGACAAGAACATCCATGATCCTTTGAAATATAGCAGGAAAAGACAACAAACCAAACGGTAACCTGATTACCCTGAAAAGGCGCGATGTGTGTTCAGTGTGAGCAGCTCCGAAGACTCTTGATCTACAAAATTTGTAAAAACGCGTTCGTTAGGTCTAGTTTTGTGAAATGCTTACTTCGGTGAGTTTGACAAGCATCTTGTCGACGGAAGGCAATGGGTAAACTTCGGTCTCACAAGCAAGGTTGACAGTGTTACTATAGTCACCGCATATGCGTATGGTACCATCCCCTTTAACTATGTTGACAGTGCTAGAGGCCCATTTTGAAAACAACAGAGGAACAAAAACCCCAGCTGATTCTAAACTGCCAATAGTTGCATAAACCATAGGTAGCCTTGAAAATGGTACGTCCTTGCTTGCCGGAAAACCGGTTTAGCATCAGGCTTAAGTACAATACTTGCCGGTGGTCCGCTGTACTTGCCTAACTTAGGAGAAAATACATCCTGAAAATCGCTTATCTGGTGAGGCAATTCGGTGATGGGTGCAATTTCTAACCTTTTGATTGCACTCACAGATACATTAAATGTGTAAACCAATCCTACCCATCAAGGTTGGTCCATCTTGATTCATTACCATTAGGGGTAAAGAAGCTTTGCAATCATGCAACTTAAATCCACTAAAATAGAACCTAGGATGGGAAGTTCCTCCTTGACCACGTGCTTAAATTGACAGTGGGTTTACTGAGCTGAATGTGTGAAAAATGCTCTTTATATGTGGATAAACCAATTATGGTTCTACCTGCACCTGAATCAATTTCCATGGGAATGATTACCTTATCAATCATGACATCTAGTTTGTAAGGAGGTGGAGCCATGGAACACTTTGTATGAAATAATACATGGTTTTGATTTGGCCCTGGATGCACTCAGTCTCGTTAGCTTGGACTAAGTGGTTTCCACTGAAATTCTTAGGCTGACTACCTGTGTTTGAAGTATTCTTAGTACTAGCGTAGCTTGACGACTGTTGAAAACCGCCATGCTGACCTGTAGGTTTAGGCTTAGAAATATCTGCTTTGCGTTTACGGCATGCTTTGCTAACGTGACCCACCTTGTGACAGTAGTGACACTCCACTGTACCTGGAATCCGGCAGCTACTTACTGGATGGGCACCATCACACCGCTTGCATGAAATGGTCTGGGATGTAGACGATGGGAGTTGTTTGGACGATGCACCGGTCGCCGCTTTTAGTTGATTTCGCTACTGGACCGCTGTACGATGAACGCCATCGGAAGTTTTAGAGGGTTTGAAAATATTGCGACATTAGCTTGGCTGCCTTGTAGGCTAAAATCTTCCGCTCTACTTTTTTCTAACGTAAGGTTGTCTGGGTTTTGCATTAAATTACCAGTTAATTCTGTACTATTCAATCCAAACAAGATTTGAGAGAGAATAGCTTGATTGGAATCTTTAAATTCGCATGGTTCGGCCATACGCCTGAGATCTGCGTAGAAATCCTTGTACGGTTCACCCGGTTTTTGTCTTCGGTGTTGAAATTCAAATATTTTTTAGATGTACACTCTGCTTAGGACAGTAGTGGTTTTGAGTAGCTTTATAGCTTCCTCAAATGAAATATCGAAAGCTGACTTGGGAGAACACAGTTTTCTGACTTTTCTATAAACGCTGTCCCCGCAGTTGCGAAGAGGATCGCCTTTTTCTTGGAAAAATCTACGATATTGTTAGCCAAGAAATAAAATTCCAGCCTCTCTGTAAAAATTTCAAAGTCCTCCGGTTTTGAAGTGTAAATTAAGGAGTAACTTCCAATAATTACGTTTGAAATAACGGTGTTTATACGCCGTTTACCGACATGGGTAATGAAATGTTTTTAGTACGTACGTGGTACCTGAAATGGTTGAAATCTTGCTTGAAATACTAGGCCTAGGCGTGTAGGTTAGGACGTCCAAACGTGGTCCCGTAAAATTGAAATAAAAAGGTTATTTCCTTCCTATGTCGACTGCGCCATTATTGTGTTATTATGTAGCAATAATAACAACATTTTAACTTACTCTGTTGTTTATTTAACATGAGATTAAACAGATGATACAAGATTACGATACACAATAATAAGTAGGTTCCATCTACATGATGGTTGATGAAGTATTATACGGAAACGGAAGTACGACCACTGAAGTCAGATGTGAGAAACACACCGCCTGCTCAACATAGGTAGCGTTGTGCGTTGACGCCAAGGCGCGTGATTCAAAGTCAATCAAAGTCTGTTGTTGCATACACAACAACAATCAAGACCTAAACGACCTATTTAAAGAACAGACACAAAATTAGGACGCCGTCTAACATTTTAGCACAACAAATAAAAGAAATGAAGGTGGATTTTTTGGGTTATTTGGATTTAGGACGCTGTCAACCGTTAGGTCATAATGCACCACTCTAGCCTAAGGGGGGTGGGGAGGAGGGGCCCATGCTGGTCAGAACCAGCCACGGGTAAGGGGAGGAAGGGGGGTTCTCACGTCGCGGTCGTCATCGTCTTTGTCATCGTTCGTTGTGTCATTGTCATCGTCGCCGGAGGGTCGTCAAGGGAAGGGGGCAAGGTCCCCGGCGACGATTGCCAGAGCTCACCTCTAGTTTTGAGGAGTAAGTTACTCAGCTTTTACTAGCTGATGTTTGCGAGGTGGACTTTTTCTCTTGAATCGCCTTTTACGATTAGCAGAGCCATGCTCTGGGCCAATTCTACCCCGGGCCCAGACGGGGGAAACCCAAAAAGAAAAATTTATTCAAGGGTCGATGGTGAGAGCAAAAATCCCGTCGGGTCATGGAAGAAGAGCGGTCAAGCTTATATTACATGGCCAAGGAACGAAAAAATAGCCAAAGGAGACTAATGACAAAATTAATTAGTACATCCACTGGGGAAGAACTTCAAACAAATAAAGAATTTCTCCGCGAAAGTGTAACCTATTTTAAAAAAATCTTCGAAGATGAAGTGCCAGAAATATCGGGGGTAAATGAACTGTTAACGCACATGAAAACCAAAATCGAACGCCTGGTTGCGGTGACTTTGGAATCCGATGTCACAACACTAGAGTTAGAAAAGACGATAGCGAGAACAAAAAACAACCGCTCACCAGGACCAGATGGTCTAACCTATGAATTTTATAAACATTTCTGGGGCCTACTCAAAAATGATCTAGTAGACCTGTTCAACGAAATGCTAAATAATCCTAACATTGACGTATCCAAACTCTCAGAAGGGAATATTATTCTCATACCAAAATGCAACAAACCTAAGACCATAAAGGATTTTAGGCCAATCACACTTCTCAATACGGATTTTAAAATCTTCAACAAGGTTCTAGCAGGACGTTTAAATTTGATAATTCCTGACATTATAGAAGAAGGTCAAACCGTCTGCTCAAACAAAAAAATAACAGATAATTTAGCAACGATTCGTAACACGATAATACATTTTGATACAAACCCAAACGAAGCAGCAGCTTTAATCAGCCTAGATTTTAATAAAGCCTTTGACAGAGTTTCTCACGAATATTTGTGGAAAGTGCTTGAACATATTGGTTGTTCCAATAAAGTCATACAATGTATACGGAATGGTTATAAACGTAGCTCTTCTCAAATCATAAATTAAACGGGTTCCTATCAAACAAAGGTAACGATAAAAAGATCGATACGACAAGGGTGTCCATTGTCAATGGCAATGTTTGTACTGACCCTAGAGCCCTTCATACGACTTCTTCACGACACGATAACAGGAATCTCCTTTAACACTATGAAGCTTGTCGTCAGAGCCTACGCGGACGATCTAACGGTAGCAATAACGAAACCCGAAGATATTAAAACAATAAAGGAAATTACAACAAAGTATGAAAAATCGTCGGGAGCCCTGCTCAACAAACAAAAATCCGCCCTCATCCCTCTGGGTAAATGGGAAATCAAATACACGGAAGTAATCACAGACTTTACAAAGGTCACGTCTTTCAAAACACTGGGCATTAAATTCAAAGCTACCAATATCCAAGCAACGATTGACGAAAATTGGGCATTACTTACTAACGTCACTTAAGTCAAATTAAGGGAATACTATCAAAGAAATCTGAATTTGATACAAAAGATATGGCTAATCAATACATTTGTGCTCAGTAAAACATGGTTAACAGCCCAAATCCTGCCAGCCTCGCAAGCTACAACACAAAAAATCGAACTTGCAATAGGGAATTTTTTATGGAGTGGTCATCTCTATAGAGCTAGACGAAAACAGCTACGAAACGGTTGTAAGACAGGGGGTTTAGGATTGACCTCCGTCGCATCCAAGTGTTTCTCACTACTAGGAAGGAATACTTTATTAAGCATCAAGGGTGTGGGGGACAAGCTAAACTCCCACTTCCTGAAATCTGCCATCGAAAATGAGGATGTCCCCGAGTGCCTTAAACCAGTGTGTAGAATACTTGAAAACTTGCCCCGAGAAATGCTAAACTCCGAGAAAAATCACAACGAAACAACTGTACCAACAACAAAACCTTAACTTCAAAACCACTTATTGAAACAAAATTTCCTCAAAGAGATTGGCAGAGGGTGTGGAGCAACCTGCACCAACCCTTTCTACCGACCTCCTGGAAGAGAACTCTCTTCCTGGTTCTCAACAATGCCATACCACGGCTGCAAAGCTACAAAGACATAAATTAAGCCCGGACGCCAATTGCAAACTGGTGTGGTTTTGAAGACACGTAATGCACAGAATTACCCGGTGTATAGGGGAAGAAACCTGGAGATGGACGTTTAACAAAATAAAATAAATTCAACCAGATTTTAAGCAACAAATGAAGAGGATGATAAATATAGACTTTCAAATAAACGACAAAAAGAGGCTCGACGCAATTTTATGGTTCATTGCTAGTATAATTTCTTTAATCTGAACGGTTTTAAAGTCAGTGAATCCAATATGAAAAAGCCAGACATAAATCAGAATCTTAAAAGTGTTTAAAGATGATATAAGGAAAATGCGGTTTAATTTAATACAATAAGGAAATATTTTAGAACATTTTGACAAGCACCTTTTTGGCTATTAATTGTTATTTTTACAGGCTCACACTTAGGTAACGTGTTATAGGATGTACCTCAAATTTTTGTTGGTTTTGTTTATTTTAAGTTCTTATTTAAATGTGTCTTCTCCTTTTCACTAAAACCTAATTTTAATTTCTGTGAATTTGATATGTGAACTTGATATGTATATACAGTGTAAATACAAAAGTTGTTGTAATAAAAAAAATAAACGTGAAAAAAAAGCAGTCGCATGCACTTGTCTGCCGGGCGACGACCGTCACCCTAGATATTCATTTTACGTTAAATTGTAATAGTAAGTTAATTTCTAGAGTGTATGAATTTAAATATATTGGAATTTTCTAAGATTGTAATTTAAATTTTAAGAAACATTATGATTATGTGTGTAATAAAGTATTTTATTTTTATTTTATTGCCACCAACAACAGAGTTACCTCCACAAGTGCGATATAGGCATTTCATAAAATTAGCTAATACTAAAGCACAAAAAATAAAAATGATATCAAAAATCAAACAACATCTAAATATGTCTCAGGTGCACAAAAGAACATTATACTAAACGAAATGCAAATTTAAAAAAAATAAACTATGACGATAACAAATGTTATAAACCTCAAGAACATATTTTGAAGAAATAGTTTTTAAAACATTGAAAGTTTAGGTGATTAATGTCAAGATCAGGATGGATGACAACTAATTGGTTATACGTATGTGGATCCGGTTTATGGTGAATTACTAAAGATGTCTAGTCTGCTTCTGGGAAGATGGAAAGTCTGAAGGTTTCGTGTTAGTCTTGCAGGAACGTGAAAATGTACTGAATGAAGAAGCTGAGAGTCAAAATAATTGTGCAGAAGCTTATACAGAAATATTAGATCTGTATCTGGCGACGATTTTCGAGTGATACAAGATTTAAATTCTTGCATAAAGTTGAATATGTTGCATCTATGATAAGTAACATTGGTCTTGTAGCAGACATGCTTAACGAACTTCTGCTGGATACGTTCAATGCTACGAATTTTGGTAATGTGATGAGGGTTCCATATGACACTTGCATAGTCAATTTGAGGTCTTATTAAAGCCACAAAAAGGTTCCTGAAAGTGCCAATGGAAAAGTCTTTTGTGCAATTCCTTTTCACAAAGCCGAGCATTTTAAGGGCTTCGGGATGATGAGCTGTAGGTGATTAATGTATGAGAGATCACTAGCAGTTGTACACCTAAATCACGGATAGTATTCACCTCATTAGCGGAGAGTTATCAAGCTTTTAATGAAGTCAATATTACCTTTCCTTTAGTAGTAAACGTAATAAAATTACACTTAGCCACATTTAGGTTAAGCTTCCATGACTTGCACCACGTAGAAAATGCATCAAGCTCCGTTTGGAGAGATTCGCAGTCCTTAATATTGTTGATGCGTTTGTACACTTTCAGGTCATCAGCATACATTAAACATTTGCAAGTTTTAAAACATGACAGAACGTCATTAACAAATAACGTGAACATCAACGGTCCCTGAATCGACCCCTGGGACACTCCAGATGTAACGGATTCAGGTGAAGATTTTCCGTCATCAATAACAACGCTTTGCAATCGACCTGACAAGTAGTTGGAGAGTAGATTAAAAATATCTCCCTGGATCCCGTAGCCACGCAGTTTCAGCAGAAGAAGGTTATGGTCAACACTGTCAAAGGCTTTGCTGAAATCTGTATAAACAGCATCCACCTGCTGATCCCCATTATTGATGTGAAATGCAATGTCACTAGTGTATTGAGCAAGGTTCGTGATGGTTGACCTTTTCTTGACAAAGCCATGTTGTTCCGGTGCAATATGATTAGCAACATGATTGTATATGCGTTTATGGAGGATGCTTTCAAAAACCTTGGAGAATGTCGATAATAACGATATGGGTCTATAGTTCGTCAAATTATACGGTACCTGCTACCCTTTTTTAGTATATGAGTTAATAATTGCATGTTTCCAACGAGTAGGGAAAGTTCCACATTTTAATGATTTGTTAAATAGGGCAGCCTATGGTTTTGATAACGCTCTGCTACAGAATTGATGACGTTAATTGATATATTATCAGGACCAGGCGTTTTTCCATTTTTCAGATTTTGTAGGCAATCCTCTACTTCCTTTGATGTAATAGTAAAGTTGCACATATTTTCTGTGAGTACTGTGGAGCAGATGGCGGCTCATGGGCATCCACAGACGGCAGAAGGAAGGTGGTTTTGAAAAAGTCAGAAAAATAGTTGGCTGCATGAGGTTGTGTCGCTAGCTTTTCTTTCATATATTTTACTTCAATGGGAATGCGTCTAGTTCTTATTTTATGACGTATATAACTCCACAACCGAGTGGGTTATCTGCTAAAGATGCATCTATTTGCTGTATGTATACTTTATAATTAGCTTCTTTCATTCTTTTAAAAACAGTTCGTTTTGTTTGAAATTCAACTCTAGCGGCATCAAGCTGAGTACGTTTCCATGCCCTATGTGCACGGTTTTTGTTTTTAAGTGCAGCTATTGTATCATTATTGAACCAGAGTGGGTATTTCCTACGGTTTGTTTTCACTTTTGGAAACTGTATCTTCAATAATTCCTGTCAATACATCGTAAATAGACTCACACATACGATCAAACATCGTCAGTACCAGTACTCATAGAGGTCCAGTCAGCGTCCTCTAGATTTTTACTCAGTACATGAAGGTTAACATGTCGCCAGCGATACATCATACGATTTTTTGGTTTGGAATAACCTGTGAATTAGGTAATGTTATCTCAGAAGTAAAAGCTTGGTGGTCAGTGAGAACAGCAGGTTCTGTGAGCTCTACAGATACTGTTAAGTCAGGATTATTAACAAAGATGAGATCAAGGAAATTATTGGATGAGCGTAGCGAGCGTAGCGAGCGAAGCGAGCGAAGCGAAGATTCCATTTCACTACACTGGAGAAAAAAATCCGGAATGTTTTTTTTTTCTTTCTTTCTTTCTTTCTTTCTTTCTTTTTTTTTGTATTTTTGTCTGTCTGTTAACACGATTCCGGCTAAACCGATACTCCGATTGCGATGAAATTTTATGGAGGCCTTCGAAATCTCTGAACTAAGAACTGCCACGTTTTTGAGCGCAATCGAAAAATTATTTTTCATGAAAATCGCAATTTTACGATTTTTTTCGATTTTTTAAAAATTTCTTCGACTTATAACTCCTACATGCTTTATCCGATTGTAATGATTTTTTCACAGAACCTTAATTTTATGAATTGATATATTCGTGTGAAATTTGAGCGTAATCAAATAATTATTTCTCATGAAAATCGCAATTTTACGATTTTTTCCTTTTCTTAAATTACAATTAATTTAAAAAAACTAAGTTAATTTTTGATTTAATTTGATTTAATTTTTAAAAAAAATCAACAAAGTTCTGATTTTTTCACAGAAACATCAGAAAATCCGCATAACACATGGCAGCTCAATGCACCAATTACGCTCATCCAACAACGCGGCGGGACTTAAGCGTTTTCCTAGTTATTACAGGTAGGAAATGAATTTTGTTGGCTGAGGCTAACTCACTAATAATTTCATAAAACGCAGTAGGGTAACTACTTGAGAATTTCCTTCAGAGACGGGATAGAGTTCAGCGTTTTTATCTTGATAAGATATCCATGAAATCTGAGGCAAGTTGAAGTCTCCACAGAGAAGTATGTTATCCATAGGTCGACGACATGACTGCACTCGTGATAAGGAGGCGTGTAACCTGTCTATTAGTTCAAGAGAAGGAGGTGGCGGCAGAAACACACATCCAACTAGAAGTTTAGAGTGTGAAATCAACTTTACTTTAACCCAGATTATTTCACAATCCTCAGATTCAAGATCCTCACGTCGCTTGGACTGGAGTTCAATGTTTACAGCTGTCAAAACTCCCCCTCCTCTTTTAGATTTGACGTTACCAGCTTGTTTGTGATCCCTGCGATACACATTATACTGACCATTATCAAGGACTTCACTGGTTAGCACATCTTGATTTAACCATGTTTCAGTAACACATACAATGTCTGATTCACTATTGTCTGCAAAATATAGATTAAAATCATATAATTTCTTATTAGAGATGCTCCTTGCGTTCATATAGTATAGGGAAACATCACGTGAAATGCACTTTTCTTGACTGTTCATGCCATACATTCTTACTTGGTCTGTTGGAACATTGGAAAGATGATGAGGGCTGGCCATAGGTGAGAGAGAAGGACCAGGATAAATTTATATGTCCCCTGACATGAGAATGACACACAGAAGATGCAGAACTAGCCAGGATATTCTTCGAATAGTCCGCATCCTCACACTTCCTCTACGGGTAGGACTGGATCTGTTATCACGAGATGTCAAGGTTGAGAGGGTAGGGAACCCAGCAGATCCATGTGCAGAGAAGTGAAATACTCGTCTAGAGAAATAGATGATTACTTGATTGTGGTAGACATTTGTAGATGGGTGACTGTATGACACTGACAGCACCCGGATATGTACCAAACATACCACAATTGCAAGAAGTAACAACAGACATGTGAGAGTCCAAACGGAGCGCGCAATACGCGAGGCTGGACTAAAGGTAGCACTGACTTGTACATCTTAGTTTCACGTTCTCCCGATTCGATACACCGTCCTTGTTATGAGCCAAAGTTAAAAAAATATCAAACTTGACACTTCAAATTGAAATATGGCCTATCAAGTATTTGTTTACATAGTTACATGAACAAACAAGGGTGTTGGAATGAAAATATTAAAAATCTGAATAATATTTTGAACTTCAAACACTTAAATAAATTTAAATATAACCTAACGCACTCACAAACAGTACCACTTGACGCTGAAATAACACTGATTCGATTGATGTATAACATCTATAGCAAATCATGTTGAATTTATCCCATGTTCTTGAATATATTATTATTTATTTTATAACTAATAAGTAATAGCTATGAAAAATGTGATTGTATACAAATTGTCTTGTATTTCAATAAATAATATATTTTTTATTGTTAACCTTTGGTTCTTTTTTTGTAGTTACATTGTTAGTTAATTTAGTTTTTAATTTCAGAATAATAAGTAGAAAAAGTAGGGAACTGCATTACCACATAACCTCAGTTAGTTAAAAGTCCGAGCAAAGGCGCACCGCCACTAGTCTAAAACAGTTCTTCATGTCGCCTGCAGAGAGTACACATCTACGGGTGGAGTAGTTTGTTCGTTAGGCCTTGATGGGTGACCTATAAGGTCGATAAAAGTAGTTGGCGCGTCACGTGTTGGGGACGTAGTCAAAACCAAGTAACCCATGTTTGCTGTGCACTCAATAAGAATTAAAAATTACTAACTATTATTTAAAAAATATAATATAATAAATAAAAAATAATAATAATAATAATAATAATAATTAATAAAAGTAATAAAAATATTATGTAATATAGCGGACGTGAAAAATACACAAAAACCTACAAAAAATTTTAACGTTTCTATTTAAAAATTTTAAAGGAAATTTTACATGGAAAGGAGTTTTATTAATTATAATTAAAAAATAAACAAAATAACCTTCAACACCTTTAACGTTTCTATTTAAAATATAAAGACTTTCACCCGAAAAGGGAGTTTTTTTCATAAAGAATAGATTGTAAAAAAAAATTACCACCACGGAGATTTGAACCGGGAACCTTGGACCAAGAGTCTACCCCCTCCCCATCCTGCCAACGGATCGTGAGAGGGGGTGCCTACAAACGTGTGGGGGGTGGACGAGGCCGCTGCATAGTGGGAAAGGCAGTCGAGTCCCCATCAAGGCCTAATCCTTTTCCCGGGTGGGGGGTATATAGATAGGGTATATTATGATCTATGGGGAACTGTACAAAATGCACAAAAAAAACTAATAAAAAAAAAAGATCATTTATGGAATGGGGTTTTCAGTGCAAGTCCCCCGCCCCTTTTTTTGCATCAGAAATTAAAAATTATAAGTAAATGAAGAGGTTTTGTAACTCGAGAATGTTGAGGTTACTTTTAGATTCTTATATTCACCTGTTATTGTTTATTGTTAGTGGTTGGGCAGTAAACCTTCTATGAGATGTTGTACTCCAAAGAGAATTGACCATTTTTGTTTCTTCCCCCTTGAACCAAGTTTTTGAAAGTCTGATTTTTTCACGTTGAGGAAAAGAAAAGTATAGCGTGCTGGAAAATACATAAAAATTTTGAAAAGATATGTTTTGGGAAAAAAGGTACACAGTACGGGTTTTAAACCGAAAACTGAACTGCAAGTCAGCATGGGGTATTGCAGTTGAAAAGAAAAGTAGGTTTTAGGAACCGAATGATGTTTCACTTTAATTATACCGGTACACAACGCTCAAACTTGTTTAGATAGTTTACACTTCCAGGGGCGGGGGAGGGGCTTAGTTTTTTTTTCAAATGCACATTAATTTCATTATTCTCCCCACAAACTATATGTGTATAAAATATCCCCCCCAAAACCCCCCCAATTAAAAAAATTTGTAAAAAAAAACCGGCAGCCAAGTCTCCTTCAAAAGTCTTGGGCTGGATTGTTGGAGATAAAAAAATGTGAGCCAATCTTTTCATTCCCCCTCCCTAGTTTCCATTGAAAAGAAGTATTCTTTTTCCCCTGTTGACGACCCCAAAAAACCATTTTCGTGGAAAAAAAGAAAAAAATTTTTTAAACCAAAATCAAAAAAAATTATTTTGCTATTGATTTTAGATTTTCCGTAATGACCCAAAATTTCAAGGGCCCAAGAAATTTTTTTTATGATTTTAAGTTTAAAATTTTTACCTTTTTTACCACAAATGGTTCCCTGGCGCTTGTAAAAACGGGCGAAAATGATCTTACTTTTTTAATGCGAAACAAAGGAGGAAGATGAATAGATGGCTCAATTTTATATTTTCAAACATTCACGCCGAAGACTTTTAAAAGGAGAGCTTGGCTGCCGTTTTTTTTTTTTTTTTTTAAAAATTTTTGTATTTGGGGGGGGGGGGGTATCAACTTTTTTTTTTGTTTGTTTCGTATATCAAGGCGTAAAATACTTGTAAGGGATAATTCAAAGAAAGAGGGAATTAAATGTAATTTTCCTTAAATTGTTTTGGATGTACGGCTTAGACGAGTTTTACCATCCCAGAAAGGATTTCTGGATGTAGAGGGCACTAGGGGTGAAAAAATCGAATGCCCCCCAAACGAAATAGTAATTCTATATTTTCATCAACCACCATGCCAAATTTCATGCTGGAAATGTGATCAAATAAATCACTACTAGGGAAAACATGTGAAATAAAATTGATTGGACCAAAAATCAGCTTATGCATAATTTTTGGATAATTTTAATAAAAATAATAATAAAAATTTAATAATAATAATATAATATAATAATGTAAAAGAATTAGACCTAGAATAATTCAATTAAGGGATGGTGAGGGCACTAGGGGTGAAATATCGTTTGCCCCCCAACGGGAATATTTAATTTCCTTAATTTTCATACCCATGCTAAAAATTCATGCTGGAAACTTACTATACAGTTTTTGCCACAAAAAAGTATAATAATTAGGGTTGGGAGTGAAAAAAATTGGGGTTATTGTGCAAATGATTTGTTGACTGGACTATAAACACATTGACGAATAACTATAATCAGCAATTGAAATATTCAAATTGTATTAATACGACCTAACGCGTTTTCCCCAAAGTTAAGGGGGGTAGGGAACAGTGGGGGTGAAAATTCGCTGGCCTCCCGGCGGATTATTATTTTTTTATATTATTATGTACCATCATGTCAAATTTCATGCTGATAACTCATTAGGTGTCTTCATGGTGAATGCTGGAATCAAGGTAAAAATAATATAAACTATTGGGGATGGGGTTGAAAAAATGTGGTTTAGGAAATGAGAATAGGGCCGATTAGGTAAACACACTAAATTATAATTTTAAAACTAAATTTTAATAAAAATTCAATTTTGGGTTTGAGCTATGGAATTATTCCAATTTTAGGGGACGATCTAGGGAGTGTTGGGGGTGGAACATCGCTTGTCTCTCGGCAGATTTTTTTTCATATTATTATGTACCATCATGCCAAAAATTTTATGCTGATAACTCATTAGGTTCCTTCATGGTGAATGCTGGAAATTAAGGTAAAATAATATAAACTATATTAGGAATGGGGGTTGAAAAAAATGTGGTTTATGAAATGAGAAAAAGACTGATTAGGTTACAACACATTAAAACATATTTTTTAAAAAATATGAATAAAAAATTCATTGGGTTAGAGCTATGAATTATTCTAATTTTAGGGGATGATTTAGGGTGTGATAGGGGTGGAATATCGCTTGCCTCTCGGCAGATTATTTTTCATATTATTATGTACCATCATGCCAAATTTTTATATGATAAAATCATTTGGTGCCTTCATGGGTGAATGCTGGGAATCAAGGTAAAATAATATAAACTATTAGGGATGGGGTGGGGGTTAAAAAAATGTGGTTTATGAAATGAGAATAGGCGATTTGTTACCCCAGTAAACACAACACCACTCAGAGAGGTGGTTTTTTTTGTACGAGCTCAAAATAGGCAGTCCCCAAACATTGTAAGCAAAATGTGAGATAAATGTGACTGAATTAAATATTCCATACAAAAATGCAACACTTTGAGACCTTTTTATTAACACACCGAGTCAACGCATTGTGAGCATATTTCTTTCCGCTCTCAGAGTATTATCAGAACTATCACCTTGATTCTACATTTTATTTGCATCGAATGTGCTCACATCTGTGATGACTTTAAGATCTGTTTGTGAGCTGAATTTGTACGTTTTAATTTGATGGAATTCACTCACATTGTGTGAGATTTGAGTCGGATTTTATAAGTACTTTTGTTATGATATTTATCCCAACGCAATGTTTGTAATTTGTGAGCAATTATTTGTCATGTTGTTACCTCTCCAACCCCAAAATTGGATACCTTACTTTAAGCTGAATTTAATTAATTTGCAGAATATTACCTGAAAGGTCACTTTGATACTAACTTTTATTTGTATCAAAAGTCCACACATGATACATCTCTGACGAAATAATACGTAAATTATTTCTGATAAAAATTGTTTACGATAAAGAATTGTATGAATAGCATGGGGCTTTCATGTCAATTATTGTTGGATGAACGTAGCGAAGGTTCCATTTCACTATTCTGGAGAAAAAAATCCCGAATGTTTTTTTTTCTTCTTCTTTTTGTGTGTCTGTTAACACGATTCCGTCTAAACCGATACTCCAATTGCGATGAAATTTTGTGGAGGCATTCAAAATCTCTGAACTTAGAACTGCCAAGTTTTTTAGCGCAATCGAAAAATTATTTCTCATAAAAATCGCAATTTTACGATTTTTTTCGATTTAAAAAAATGTCTTCAACTTATAACACCTACATCCTTAATCCGATTGTAATGATTTTTTCACAGAACCTTTATTTTATGAATTAATATATTCGTGTGAAATTTGAGCGCAATCAAACAGTTTTTTCTCATGATAATTGCAATTTTAGATTTTTTTGATTTTTTAAATTTCTTCGACTTATAACAACTACATGCTTTATTCGATTGTAATGTAAGTATGGATCCGGTCATTAAGAAGATGATTACTCAACATGATCCAAAAATTCCGCGTATTTATGGACTTCCTAAAGTACATAAACATAATATTCCTTTGAGACCAATTGTGAATGCAATGGGATCTCCAACCCATGAGTTAGCTCGATTCTTGTCTAAACAAATTCAACCACTGGTGCCCGAGATGAAATCATACGTAAAAGATTCAGCACATTTAGTAGAACTTCTAAAAACCTTGTCGTTAGACGAACAAGATCTTTTGGCGAGTTTTGATGTGGTTTCACTTTTCACCAATGTTCCAGTTCCAGATGCAATGGAAGTTTTAAGAGAAAAAATTACTCTTAGCAATCACATTACTGATCTGATTGAGCATTGCTTCTCGGTTACATTTTTTGCTTTTGATGGTGATTTGTACCAACAAACATCGGGCATGCCAATGGGTAGCCCCTTATCACCACCAGTAGTGAATCTGTTCTTAGATGATTTTGAAACTAAGGCATTGAGTGCAGTAACTCTAAAACCAAAAGTGTGGCTGAGATATGTGGACGATATATTCGCAGTGTGGTCTCATGGCAGAGAAGCTTTAGATAATTATTTAATTGATCTAAATGGCTTACATCCAAGTATCCAGTTTACTATTGAAATTGAAAAGGAAGGTCGTTTGGCATTTTTGGACGTTCTTGTGACTCGTGGTGATCCTGTAGGTCACTCAGTTTACCGTAAACCAACTCATACAAATTTGTACATTCATGAGACGTCGCACCATCATCCTCCACAGAAGCACTCAGTATTAAATACTCTAGTTACCAGAGCCAAACGTTTATCAGACAGTACCAGTCTGGAATCGGAAAAATGCGTTCTAAAACAAACGTTACTAAACAATGGCTATAATAACACAATGATTAAGCGAGCATTTAATAGAAAACCAAAACTACAGGATGTACAGTTTGCAGATAGAACAGAGAAAAAGAAGAAAGCCATATTACCTTACGTAAAGTTCACAACGGATAGAATTGGTAGACTCCTCCAGAAACAACAAATTCAAACAATATTCAAACCGTGGAAGAAAATTCAAAATTGTATGTTGCCAGTTTCCATTTCAAGCTAGTGGTGTTTATGAAATCCCTTGCAAATGTGGTTCGGTCTACATTGGACAAACCTGTTGTACAATTGGAACTAGAATTAAAGAACATAAAGCTCACTGCAACCACTACAGAGAGGACCTTTCGGCAGTAGCAAAACACGTGGTGGAAAATGCTAATGATCCCACGCACAAGATCCTTTTTGAAGATACCAAAATTCTATGCACAGAAGAAAACCTTTTTCCTCGACTCATAAGAGAATCGATTGAAATTGCCAAGCACCCCAATAATTTTAATGGGGATATTGGTGGTTTTAAATTAAGCAAAACATGGAGTCCGATGATAGGGAAACTACTCTCACGACGACGACGACGACGACGACGACGACGACGACGACGACGACGACGACGACGACGACAACAACAACAACAACAACAACAACAACAACAACAGCAGCAGCAGCAGCAGCATCAATGAAGTCAAGATGTTTCTAGTTCTTTGGACAATGACAATCAGAGCCAAAGAAGAAGCAAAAGAATTCAACAAAAACAATCTCAAATGTAAAGTTTTTCAGTGTTGCCTCAGATGATGATACGCACGGTCGTATCGAAACGTCAGGTAGTTTTAATAAAAACGAACACAGCAAAATGACTCGTAAAATATTTGATTTCTCTAGTATTTCGGGCTGTGAAAGCATAAAGCAAGAAATTATTATTATTACTATATATATATTTTTTTATTTAAATCATTTTTTTATTCAAATAGATAATTGCAAGCTATGATAATTTAATTGATGTACATTTAATTTTTTAATGATACAGTCATACATTATGAACACAAAATTTAATATTGCCTCACAAATAAGTATAATTTAATCAAGTACAAGTAACCTACACCTACCTATACAGTATACACAACACTTTTACTACAGAGAATATATTAATTACACTTGCGTGATATTACATTGGGGTATGGATTATGGAAAACTTATTAGCAATGACTATTCTTTGGTGGAATGTTATGAAGTGTGTCATTCATTAATCATTAATCATCACCAATGCTCCGGTTTATTGGATTGAGCCATAATAATTTACACTAGTATCTACCAGTAACAGAAAAATTTACATTAGTATTTTACAACATTTATCTACAAAGTTCTAGGCTTATATTTTAAAATATTTAACTACATACAAGAAAACATATACCAATTCAACACCCCTTTATCTCTCCAATCACAACCAATGACTACACATGAAAGCTGATTTAATTTTCTTTCTTCATACGATTACTTGTCATTCTGTAGATGATCGAGTCACGCCCAGGATCCATTGTGCCAATCGCTAAAGCAGTAGCAATTATGGCCATCCAGAATGCCACCGAAAACCACAATATAATGTTAAAGATGATGGGATAATCGGGAGAATAATCTTGTGACAGGTTGAATTCAACGGAAGGTTTCCGCAACATCCCCATCGGCTAAAAGACTTCTAGTACGCCTAGTGTGACTTGAATCGGTCGTCATAGTGGCTACGAAAACATGGTCATTGTAGCTTGCACGGAATGCCCGGTTGATGTTGGCAATCGAGTCTCGGAGAAGAGCCTTGGCTTTCTCAGCCTGTTTTGAGTTTTCACCATGCAAGTCCACCACTGCATGCAGTCCACTGACAACAAACCAGTACACATCTGGGGTGCCATCTCGCTTTACTGAACCTGATTCAACCTGAAACATGAATGAAACTGATTTACCATAGGCTGGTAATAGTTTATGGCGGAATAACCAGAAATGGACAAACAGTAGGCTAATACTGCACAGATAAACACCTAACAGCAAACTTAAGAAAGTTAGAGCAAGCTTTCATTTGAGGTCAGTAAAGCCATTTACTGTGACTCCCATGATATAGTGGGGTAAAGATTACTAACTATAGTGCAAAATGTGATACCTGCATAAAAATTTGCAATTATGTAGATTTTGTAATGAGGAATTTGAAATAACTGGCTCCACGATGGGGTCTTATATTTAACTATTAATTAATTAATTAATATTAATTGGTTAATTATGAGACACGAATTTTAAAGTGGCAATAAATTAGTCATGCTTGGTATTAATTAAGAGCATTTTTCACCTTTATAATGAAAAAAAATACATTGAAAAAATATATTGAAATATACATAAGTTATAGTTAAATATGTTAATTTTTCTGTTTTTTATTTTTAGTTTTTGAACCAAAAGATCAACGTTTAAAGTAAAAATTATTCTAACCAATGACATCACAGTATTCACAAAAGAGCTGGGTAACTATCAGTAATATATCATTTTCAATTTCAATAATAGTAATTACAATATATTTAACACAAAATAACAATATTGGCCGAAAAAAACCGAACAATGGCACAAAATATGATATTAACTTAAAATTTAGCAATCTTAATGCTTTTGTAATGAGAATTTCGAAAATAACTGGCTCCAAGCTGAGTGTCTAGTATTTAACTATTAATTGATTAATTAACATTAATTAGTTAATTTAGTCCTAAATTTTCAAAGTGAAGACAAATTTGTAGTGTTTGGTATCATTTGAAAGCATTTTTTACCAACATTAAGAAAATAAATACATTGAAAAAATATATTGAAATATATACATGTTATAGTTAAATATGTTGATTTTGTGATTTTTTTGTTTTTGAACCAAAAGACCAAACTTTAAAGAAAAAATTTCTTCTAACCAATGATAACACAGTGTTCACAAAAGAACTGGTTACTATAATTAATGTATAATTTTTCAATTTCAATAATAGTAATTACAATATATTTTACACAAATTAAAATTTTTTCTAAAATTGAAAGTTACAGAAACATGTTGTGTGACGTAGCAAAATGCATCATTTGACTAGTTTATATCAATCTTAAAGATTTTGTAATAAGAATTTCGAAAATCACTGGCTCCAGACTGAGTTTTGAGTATTTAACTAAGAATTGATTAATTAAATTAATTCCCATAATTGTGTACAAAAATATTGAAGAGAAGATAAATTTGTCATGTTGGTATCAAATGAAAGTATTTGTCACCAACATTAAGAAAAAAATACAATGAAAAAATATATTAAATATATATTTATGTTATAGTTAAATATGTTGATTTTGTGATTTTAGTATTTAAACCAAAAGATCAACTTCAATGTAAAATTTCTTCTAACCAACGATAACACAGTGTTAGCAAAAGAGCTGGTAACTATAATTAATAATTATCAATTTTCAATTTTCAATAATAGTAATTACAATATATTTTGCACAAATTTACAAATTTTCTTAAATTGAAAAGTTACATAAACATGCTGCGTGACGTAGCAAAATGCATCATTTGACTTGTTTATATCAATCTTAAAGATTTTGTAATAAGAATTTCGAAAATCACTGGCTCCAGGCTGAGTTTTGAGTATTAAGCGTCAACATTCGCTATTATATAGTGGTATATAGCACTATCATCACGCGGGGGATAGTTGCATGTGCCAAATTTCGCTTCACCCAGAGAAAAATAGCCTGGTGGTTGTTGGTTTTTGGTGCTTGTTGGTGACAAATACTTTCATTTGATATCAAACATGACAAATTTATCTTCACTTTAATATTTTTGTACACAATTAAGTAATTAAGTTAATTAATCAATTCATAGTTAAATACTCAAAACTCAGTCTGGAGCCAGTGACTTTCGAAATTCTTATAACAAAATCTTTAAGATTGATATCAACAAGTAAAATAATGCATTTTTCTACGTCACACAACAATAACGTGTTTCTGTAATTTTCAATTAAGAAACATTGTTAATTTGTGTAAAATTTATTGTAATTACTATTATTAAAAATTGAAAATTGATAATTATTAATTATAGTTACCAGCTCTTTTGCTAACACTGTGTTATCGTTGGTTAGAAGAAATTTTACTTTAAAGTTGATCTTTTGGTTTAAAAACTAAAAATCACAAAATCAACATATTTAACTATAACATAAATATATATTTAAATATATTTTTTCATTGAATTTTTTTCTTAATGTTGGTGACAAATACTTTTATTTGATACCAAACATGGCAAATTTATCTTCACTTCAATATTTTTGTACACAATAAAGTAATAAATTTAATTAATCAATTCAAAGTTAAATACTCAAAAGTCAAAACTCAGTCTGGAGCCAGTGATTTCGAAATTTTATTACAAAATCTTTAAAATTGATATAAACAAGTCAAATGATGCATTTTGCTACGTCACACAACATGTTTCTGTAACTTTTCAATTTTAGAAAATTTGTTAGTTTGTGTAAAATATATTGTAGTTACTATTATTGAAAATTGAAAAATAATACAATAAATATAGTAACCAGTTCTTTTGTGAACACTTTGTTATCATTGGTTACAAGAAATTTTACTTTAAAGTTGATCTTTTTGGTTCAAAAATAAAAAATCACAAAATCAACATATTTTTTATTATTTCAATATATTTTTTCAATGTATTTATTTTCTTAATGTTGGTAAAAAATGCTTTCAAATGATACCAAACACTACAAATTTGTCTTCACTTTGAAAATTAAGGACTAAATTAACTAATTAATGTTAATTAATCAATTAATAGTTAAATACTAGACACTTAGCTTGGAGCCAGTTATTTTCGAATTTCTCATTACAAAAGCTTTAAGATAGCTAAATTTTTAAGTTCGTGTCATATTTTGTGCCATTGTTAGACATCTTTACGCCATATTGTTATTTGTGTTAAATATATTGTAATTACTATTATTGAAAATTGAAAAAGTGATACATTACTGATAGTTACCAGCTCTTTTTGTGAATAACTGTGATGTCATTGGTTAGAGTAATATTTACTTTAACGTTGATCTGTTTGTGTTCCAAAAACTAAAAAATCAGCAAAATAATCATATTTAACTTAACTTATGTTATATTTCATTATTATTTTTCAATGTATTTTTTTCATTATAAAGGTGAAATGCTCTTAATTAATACCCAAATGACTAATTATTGCCACTATTGAAATTCGTTTGTCCATAATTACCAATTAATATTAATTAATCGATTAATACTTAGTTACATAATAGAAACCGCATCGTAGGAGCCAGTTAATTTTCAAATTTGTCTCATTATAAAATCACATAATATTGCAAATTTTGATGCTGGTATCACATTTATGCACTATAGTTTGTGTTTTAGGAAGACACCTGATCGCACTCATAAAGGGCTACAAGTAGTAAATGAATATATATGATCATTTCCAAAAATCGGTAATAAGCAGGCGAGAAATAGATTTTATACGTATAGGCCCTACACGACAGACACGTCTACTCGTATTCACTCAAATATCCTAAGAAATTCAAACATCATAGATTCCACAGCCAGTCCTCATTATAGTGGCATATGTAGGGGAGCTTGGGGTAATTAGAAACAAATTGTGTAATTTATCTATGATCCAATTTAGGCACGTATCCACATAACTAGACAACATATATAAATGTTATAGTGGCGATCAGATAAGATTGAACATATGGCGGTTCGTTAATAAAGATTAAATAATTTTGCATTCATGTGTTTATATTAGATGCACTGATTTTTTTTCTACAACGCTGCATATTGTTCCTACGTATTACCCAACATTTTGGGGCAATAAGAAACCAAGCATTATAAGAAGCAAGGTAGGTGCAGGGTCATTCCATTTAGATTCACCAGATGAGTGTTGCATCATGATTTTTAATTTTTTTCAAGTTTTGCATGTTGATACCTATATGTATTAAGATTTCAAATCCAAGTTTCTAGATTTTTCGGATGAACCGTTCACATATTTAGGCATTTGAGTGTCGCCCCGCGTAGCGTTATTTGCTTTTGTAGCTAGTAGCGGTAAATGAAATAGGTTGAGAACCATTTGAGATATCAACATGAAGTAAGACAATATTTCTTATTAAAATGACAATCTTTCATTAACATCACTTCAATTTTGAACAACTTTAATTTTTCTTGCATTACGAGGCAGCCAAATATTGACAACGCTTTTGGCTTTTTGGCTACTTTCAATAAATATTTTTAATATGGAAGGGGTGACAACAACAAAATAATTTTTTGTGATTTAAAAAAACTATGAGTACATACCTTTAAGGTTGGTAGAAAACAAAAATGTGTTGTTTTAAACCCCCCATTGCCTGAAAAAAATTCTAAAAATGGAGCAAAATCAAAAAGTACCCCTTTGAGGGTATTTTTTGACAAAAGGGGTAGGTCCAAAAAAAATTTCAAAAAAAGCCATAAGTTGCTTGATCTTATGAATTTTAATATATCAAAATTTGTCATGTTTGTTTTCCTTGGTTTAAAAGTTACAGATTTTACAAAAGTACTAAAAACCACTTAGATTTACCAACGTAAAATAACGGTAGAATATGTTAAAATGTAGATTTAGTTTTCTAATTAGTTGTGAAAATATCAAATAGTGAATGTTATCATTAATCTTTTTGAAAGGCTTCATTCCCTTTAGTTTGGTTTTTCTGATAACATGTTATTTATCTCCATGCAAAGAGCATTACTAATACAGTATTATGAGATCGTCTCGTTGCCGTCGACAACCCCCAAAAGGGCAATATAATGCGCAGAATGTTTTCGTGTTTCACTTTCACCCATACTGAAATCTTTATCTGACATTTTGAAAACAGTTGGCCTACTAGGTTCTGATGGATGAAAAAAGTCAATTTTGAAGTCCATATTTTCCACCGAAGATTCAGCAACTGATCCTAACCACCATTTTGTGATCATAGACCCCAGGCAACATAATCCCAGAGCTTTATTTTTTGGGAATACTTGCATTGATTTTCAAATCAATTGGTTTGAAAAAATGGTAAGATCTTGTGTTTGGCACCCCAACCCTGCATTGTCATAACGTTGAGCTAGATTGGTTTTTCTTCTTTTACGATAGTTTCTGAAGTTAGGCTACATAGAAAAACTTAATCCCATTGACATTTTCATCACAAAATTCGAACATCTCTTTAGAAGTCTTGATATGATTAACCAATATTCTTTGTAGTCTTTTTCATAACAAGACGTTTAATTTTTCCACCAATCCCATCGCATGGACCTTTGCCAAGCGATATGAAAAAAATGCCATTCAGCATAATAATTAAAATCCCAAAGTGATGGCAAAAAGTTTGGTGATTTTTTTTTTGTTTTTATACTGACTTGCAGCACCGTCACTAAAGTAAATAACTTTTTTTAAAGTCGGGAGCAAAAGATTTAAAAAATTCTAAAACTACTTTCTGAAAAAATGCATACACTGCAGTAGTACTATGCTGCAAGTGGTCACTGATAATGCACACACTTCTCGAAGTTAGCTAATTTTTTGCCCCATCTACCTATGTAGGCCTAGTAGATCACAAATGGGTGAAGTGTAGCTTGATGGTTTCACCAAAAGTGAAAACTCTGTATCTCTTCCTGCACCACAAAAGTAAAATTTTCAGAGAAATCTCCACTTATTATTATGCATTCAGCTGGATTTAGAGTTTCTTTCTTTATTCTCATATTATATTCTGCCTGTTTAGTGGCAACAAAATGATGCTTCTTCAGATCAGTGAGTTTATCTATTAACTAAGTCACAACGATCGGTGGTGACCCATTGCTTGTATTGTATATTTTCGTCCCAATTATCATCATCATCTTTTAACGGCAGCTAATTGTGCTTCAAGCTCTGCAGGTCCAGGGCAGTTTGTGCACTCACGTAGCATGCAGGTTTCATTTTTCTAATCACCCAAAAAAGTGAACCTAACATCTCTTCGAAAATGTTTTTTGTATCTTTGGCTGTGTCTTATCCTGTCCAGGTTATTCCCCCCCCCCCCCCCCCCCCCAAACACATTCTTGCCCAATCATAGTTAATTTCCTCATCAAAAAAGTTTTTAAACTTGGTTAAGCCCCTCCCCTAGTGTTCCCCCTTCACCCTATCTTTTAGTGGCTCAGTAAGAAATTAAACATAGTAAAGCTAACAAAGGATGAAGATCTAGACCTTCCGAATAGTCCCATTTTTTTAACAGTTTGTAAAATCTGTAACTTTAAAACCAAGCAAAACAACATGACAAATTTTTTATATCTTAAAATTCATATGATAAGCAACTTATGGCTATTTTGAAAATTTTCTAGGACCTACCCCTTTTTTTCGAAAAACTACCCTCAAAGGGGTACTTTTTGATTTTGCTCCATTTTCAGAATTTTTTTTCAGGCATAAGGGAACAACACATTTTTTTCCTACAACCTTAAAGGTATGTACCATAGTTTTTACTCACAAAAATTATTTTGTTGTTGGGCACCCCTTCCCATATTAAACATTTATTGAAAGTAGCCAAAAAGCCAAAAGCGTTGTCAAAATTTGGCTGCCGTCGTAATGCAAGAAAATTAAGTTGTTCAAAATTGAAGTGATGTTATGAAAGATTGTCATTTTAGTAAGAAATATTGTCTTACTTCATTTTGATATCTCAAACGGTTCTCAACCTATTTCATTTACCGCTACTAGCTACGAAAGCAAATAACGCTACGCGGGGCGACACTCAATGCCTAAAATATGTGAACGGTTTCATCCGAAAAATCTAGAAACTTGGATTTGAAATCTTAATACATATAGGTATCAACTGCAAAATTTGAAAAAAAATTAAAAATCATGATGCAACAACTTTTTTTAAAATCTGGTGAATCTAATGGAATGACCCTGCATTAAAAATACAAGGGGCAAATAGGAACATAGGTATTTGTAGTATAATTAAGTAGCAAAAAAATTCATCTTGATATCTTGCTTCTAGTGACAAAGTTAGAACAGATGCAAATTGTAGTATTTTTTTAATAGCTAGAAACATGACATTACAGTTTTTTTAAACTGTAATTTTTGTCTTAAAACTACACAAAGCTTCTCATAGCATGATGTTAATATAAAAAAAGGATTTGTATCATGAAAAATTACAAATATATGAAAAATTAATGTTTAAAAGGAAAAATATACACTTTTTAAGTGGGGGCAATAAGGAACACTTCCCTCACATTTTACACAGTTAAGTTTATTAACCCAGATTTTCATCAGGGCCTACTTGTTGTGTTTTAAACTTTTCACAAAATGATTGAATTATTTTTGGATCTGGTTCTAAATGAAATTTGGTGACCCCAATGAGCTTAATTGGGGCTAGGAAAAGATTTGCCTCTTGAAAGATGTCGAAGTCATCCCTCAAGGGCCAAGCAAAGATAGCCTATTACCTCTACGCTCCAGGGCCTGGATTCTCAAAAACGCCTAACTAAGACGTGTCTTAACTTTGGACACTCCCTTAAGCCATTCTACCGACTTAGGACACGGATCGGTATTCTCAAAAAATCTTAGCCCGTATTCTCGAAAGTGCCTAGCGCTAGGACACTCCTGAGACGTGCAAAAGATAGGTCAGCTCTGCGCGACCACGGAAGCTGGCTGTACCACCTCGAATGTAAAAGTCACAATTAAATATGTTTCTGTGAGCAGATTTCAATTAGCGTAGTATTTTTGGATGCAGAAAAGTTTGCAAATAAAAGTAAAACAAATCATGTAATGCAACATTTTGTTTTAACAATAAGGTAATCTAACCTAAAATTTAGGACCGTTGGAGTATGCCCCCCTAGCCCTACGCTTACGTTTTCTTTGCTTTTATAACGTTTGTTGTGGTAAGATTTGCAATTATAAATCAATGCAAACGGTAGAGAACTAATCCCTGTACGTTATTCATATTGCTTATACGCCCTCGAGACCTAAAAAGACTAGGGCCTAGGAGGCTAGGCTAGAGCATTGGCTTGCAAGAGTTGCGACCTCTTCTCTTACCTGTAGGCTAAAGGCCTAGGGCTAGGCCTAGCCCAAGTAGCCTACACCTACATCCTATTTTATTAGAAAAATATAGGTACATGAGGCCCTTACAGTAAATCACAAATTGAAATGAAATGCAGAGAGGCTATAGGCCAAGGCCTAGCTAGCCTATCCCCAGGGAGGGACCTAATCCAATCTAAAGGTCTAGGCCTAGCCTAGGCCTAAGCTGTAACTTTAGGTAGGCCTAGCCTCTATAGGCCCTACAGGTAGCCTACTGGCTGTGGGCCCTACATAGGTTTGCTAATAGGCCTCTGGGCTAGCTAAGCTAGGCCTAACTGTCGTCTTGGCCAAGACGGCAGCAACGATAGACTTGTCCCTAGGCCTAGCCCTATGACTTGGCTTATGGCTAACGACTGCCCTAACCTGAGCTCTAGACTTCACCTACAGCTATGTCTAGGCTTAGGCTTTTAAGTAGGCCTATGATGCCTACTTCATAAAGAGTACATTTTATAAGTTTTAACTCATTAATGCATTACGAACCGCAAAGCGATCTTTCGTATATTAACCCTTTTCGGTAGTATGTCGGCTGTCAGCTGACAAGGGTGTTTTGCACCCTGTACTACACCCCCATGATTTTTTTTGATCAAAATTTTTATATATTGCCCACTCATTTAAGTGTTTTAATGTACTTTCTACAGTAAACAGATCCACCGCCTTCTAAATAATAAACAAAAAATTCCGACCCGTTGATCATTCGCGGCTGCTGCTAACCGAGTGACAAGATTAAGCGCATACGAATAGCTTGTTGTATCTCAGTGTAGGTAGGCCTATTTAGTTTCAATCAATTTAAGTCAGTAGCCCTACTTCTATGACTATGAGCGGTGAAACCTACTGGCAGTGCTCAGTAGGCTCTAGGTAAACTGCATCATTTTATTTATTTCTAACAAGATCTAGGCCTAGTAATTATTTAATTGCATGAACAATTTTACATTCTGCCATATTTAGTGAATATCAATGATTGGTTTTTTGTAGGTATGGTAGAATATAATAGCAGGATAATTTTGTATAATCATAGAGATTAATAGGTTGGTATTATCTCTATGGTAAAATAAAGATAAATATTAAGATCCTCTTAATGTGGACAAGTAATAAATTTTAACAGAAGTGAAGAGGTTCATTGGACAGTCTCTGGGACTGGAGCCGGGAGCCGGAGGGACCTCAGAGGTCCACCCACTGATCCTCTCATCCTGATCCAGATTAAACACATTATTTTACCTTGTAAAATATTGCTCCTACATGACATATTTTAACATTTATAATTATAAGGGTTGTGTTCTCTGTAATATAGGCAGGTATATCTAAAATATTTGCTTAAAATTGAATAATTTGATTGGTTATTTATAGTCAGCATGTTAAGATAAGCACATTTGTAGATTCTAACAATGTTTGCCCAAAAATAACTACCAAACAAACCAACATGACTAGGCCTACAACTAAAATGAAACCCATTCCCAATGCAATTCCACACACTAATATTTTACAGTTACACCATACTGTGACAAAGACAGAATAAAATAGGGCTAAGCAAATTATTCTTAGTAGGCCCTAAAATCATTGTCATCTAATTTGAAGTTAGTGGATATAGTAGGACTGGTAAGCACTGTAGCTAACTACCGGTACTCTAAAGTGTAAATTTGTATTAAAAAGTAAAAAAAATTGTTTCCGCTTTGTATTTTTGAAACACTATTAGGCATATTGTCATATTCTTCAATGGGTTTTTTTGGTAGACTAGTGACACATGTCTAATAACAATTTTCCTTTAACAAGATAGTACCAAGTACATACCGGTAGTAGCCCATGCTATCCACCAATTGTAAAATTTGGTTAAAAATTAAAATTTTTTCTCAAAGGGTGATTTTTGTCTACAGGGGGGGACTAAAAAAACAATCATTCAAAAAATGAGTAGCATCCTTCATTTTTTATGCATTTCCATAAAATTAAAAGCTATTTTTTTGTTAAAGCCTACCTCCTCCTTGTAAAATTTTGGAAAAGGATCATTAAAAAAAATTAGTATACAAATTATGGGTTTTTTTTTTTTTAAAATATTTTTTAAATGTAAAAAAATGTTTCTGATGGTAGCGCGTTATGATGAAGTTCAGGTTTTTTAAAGAGAGATCCCATGGGGGCAACATCATTTTATTAGGCCGAGTAGCGTCGCTAAAAACCCTGGGCATCCTACAGGGTTGGCTTACATTGATTACAAGGCGCGGGGGCCCGCTAGGTTCAAACACAAAAACTATTTTTTTTTAATACTAACCATCGTATTACATCCCCCTTTCCCTTTTAAAAAGTATTACTAATATAATGTAGGATAAAAGTATTAAAATGTTTAATGTCCCGTACACCCTTAGCAATTTTAAAAAAAGTCAAATTTAAATATTTTTGTAGCTACTAGATGAAAAAAAAAAAAGAACTTATACTGAAGGTTCTACTAACTAAGAAAAGTTTTCAACCGTTTAGGGTTTGTTTAAACTAAGTCAACAAAACCCCTAGAACTGAGCTACGGGTTTAAATTTTTGGGGGGGTTGGGGCCTCTGCCACTCCGTGTGGCTGACGTCTGTTCGCGACACAGTGCTGGAGAAGTCTCCCGGCCCTGTTTAGGCGATGACGCCTTCGGGATGGCCCTGGGGGGGGGGATCTTCCCCCGGTAGGCTGTTTGGGGTTCGCCCTTTTCCAGGTGGGACTGGTGACAGCGTCGTTTGGTATGGAACTGGGATAGGATTATATTCCCTTTCTGCGGGAAAGTTGTGGTATTACTTCCTGGGGTGGACCGAATCACGTGGGCCCGATTTTGCGGAGTAAACCCAAATGGGGTTTTTCCCTTGCAAATCGTGGCTCGGGACCAATACCTACACTCTCCGGCCTTTTTGTCTGAACCCAGACCCGATCCCAACCTCCCTTTGGTGCTCTCTGCTTGGTGTCTCGGTCAAAGTGCTGTTTCGTTTGATTTTCATAGCTCCCTCTCTTTGCCATTTTTTCGATTCGGCCTTGGGGCTTAAAAAATGAAGGGGTGAATTTTGTAGGTTCCTCAAAATTTCGTCCATCATAGCTGAGCGGGGCTATTCCGCATTAAGAGGATTTTTGTTTCGTAATGATTTCGCCGATGGATTTTCAGTTTCTTTGCTTTCCCCTTCCTGTTTTTACCCTGTTTCAGCAAAACCCTTTGCTCTGGGCGTGCGTCGGGCTGCTTTTCTGTGGTTGAGCCGGGGATTAAAATTTGGGAAAATTCGGGGCTTTTGAACGGGGGCCCGCCTTTGATCTGACCGTTTTAGGGATCCCGTGTGTGCGAAGATTGATTTTAGACGAAGATCAAAAGAGAACTCGGGTTTTGCCCATCTGAAACCCATGGGGAAAATCTTGAAAAATGTCTTCGACTACCAAAGTTTTTTCTTCCTTTTCTTCGCGAAGTCATCCCCCCCTTTTTCCCCAAAGGGGATTCGGAAACGGGGTGGGCTCATTGGCTCTGGTTTGTTCTTTTTTAAACTCGATGCAATTCGAACAGAGTTGGATAAAGGGCCGAATCTCTTTTTTTATATTGGGGCCAGAAATACCGTTTTTTAGCCGGCTTTGTGTCTTACTTATTCCCATGTGCCCTTTCGTGGAGGCGGGAAAGAATTTGCTTTCCAGGCTTTTTGGAAAAAACACCAGGTCCCATAAGGGATCTCGTCGTGGATGCAAGGCCCCCTTGCACCCTCCGTAGGGAAAGATGTTGGGTCGATTTCTTTGTCGGGCCAGCCCTTATACGTTTTTCTTTCAGCCTTTGGTTTTCTTCTCCTTCTTGTGCCTGCTTGACCCCTCGAGTCTTTGGTCGGTTTTTGGGATTTTTTGGGTATTTTTGTACGACAGTTCCGTGTCTTGTGGAACAAGCCCGTCTTCTTCTAAATTCCCCTTCGGTGTTGAGCCTGACAGGGCTCCGCTTTAAAATGTTTCCTGGCCATGTTAAATTGTGAAGGTACCGCTAGTCTCTCCGGAAACGCTGCAGTCTCGCCAAAAGCTCACTGATGGGTTTGGTTCCTAAATTGGTACCAGGGGTTTTGGGGTCCGTGTGGATAAAAAAAAAAGTCCGTCCATTACAAACTGAGAAAATTTTTCACACGCCCACGTTATGATAAAGCCTCTTTTTCTTTTTGGGCATAAGGCGCCCGTTTCACTCATCCCGTGAACATATGCCATGGTTTCCACAACCGTTTTGCTGTTGCTTTTAGACACCCCCCAACCCATATGATGATGGTCCGCACAAACCTATTTGGCTTTTTCGGATCATCAGTGCCAACACGGGATTTTTTCGTAAGCATGTCTTTTTTGGCTCTCGAATGCCCTTTTTGTGCGGGCGCCAAAAATTCATTATCTTTTTTCAAAAAATCTTTAGAGGTTGACTCTCGTCTGCAAGATTGGGCTAAACTTGCCCTGGTTGACCATTCCCAAAAACTTCGAGCTCCGCACATTGCAGGGGGTTTTAAATTTTTTTATGGCCGCCCCCGTCTGTCTACTTTTTTACCTCCTTTGTACTCGTTTCCTAAAACTTGACCTGGTCTACCCCAAAAATGCATTTTTCTCTGTTTAGAGTGTGTTAGCCCTTTTTCAAACCTCCCTACGACCTTAGCTAACCTGGGATCCTGCCGTTTTCGTCGCGCCAAATCCAAAAAAAATCCATTTTACAGAAAGATCCTTCGCAGGCCCTCCAGGGTTTGTGACTCCGTCGCGAGAAATGCTTGGGCACTGCTAATGCCAAAAGGTAGCCTGTTGAAGAAAAACCCGGCCAAACGGGGTTTTGAACTTGTCAGGGGAGCAGAAACCTTCGATAAGGGGGCTCCAGAACCCTGAGCTGGGTCAAGTTTAGAAAATATTTGGGCCCCTTCTATTGCCCACGACTCGTCCACCGATGGCGTTGGTATCGTTTTCCCAAAACAACCGGTTCGTTGGTCAAGTCTACACATATACGTAGCTTGCCCGTTTCTTGGGGAAATTTCTACCATACCCCCCACCACGGTTTGGGTTCTTAAAAGGGGATTGACCCCTTTTGAACCATTTTCCCAACTCCTTTTACCTGACTAGAAGAGGTAAAGGAATCGCGCCGGCACCGTATAGCGTAAGGGTCTGCATTAGGTTTCAGTTTTAGTGGTATTCTCCTTCGACTTTTCCGAGCCCTTTGAAACCCCTGTTGTCTCCACGTTTTCCGTTTCCCATAGGTTTTTAGTCCCTCAGGGCCTAGCCATTTACCCTGCAAACTACCTAGGCCCGAATTGCAGGACGACCCAAAGTGGTTCCCGGGTCCCCCCCCATGCATAGAGTTTTGCACCGAACCTGATTTTCCCAAACTATAAAAGCCTTTACCTGCCTAAATAGTTAGAGGACTTTTTCCTGGTCCAAAAAACTTTTCTGCCTTTTGAGCTTGGTACCGGTTCTGAGGAGAGTTTTTTTCAAAACCTTCAGGTAATTGTCACATCGGCCCCGTTCGTTTTTTAACTTTAAATGTCACTCGTTTACTTTTTAAACTTGCGAACCATGTTTCTTTCACTGGTTCCCTGTCATGTGTTTTTTGCTACTCACCATAGGAAAAGTCTGGCCCCTCTCCCTGAAGGACTGAACCCCCCCCCCTCGCAATTTTCTTGGACCGGCATGCCGTGCCCAAAGGCCTACCTTTTTACTTTTTGCGGTGGCCTTCCCTTGCAGGACTTTTTTTTGCAGGGTGGGGCTCTTTTCCCCACTTGGGGGAAAATTTTTCCCATTTTTAGCCTAGGCCAGGTTCCCACAAGGAATTTTCTTCCCCCATTTGTTTCTTCCTTACCGCACCACCTTGGCTGGGTCTTCCTGCCTCACAACACCTGTTGTTTACGGATATCCCATGGGCCCTACCTTTGCTACGCCTTCTCTAATGTAAGACCCGGAAACCATTTGTAGAATTTCCGTAAAATTTTCTGCGAGTACCTATGACCACCCGGCCGTTCAGGTCTTCTTTAAGTTGACCATATTCCAATGTTTTTGGGCCCGGGCATGCAAAAACTGTCACAAAACTTTCAATGGGCTCTCCTACCTTTGATTTCGTTGATTTAAACGTGCCCTTCATAGATCCGTTCCCCTTTTTCAAAAAAAGTGGGTTTTCAAACCCCTTACAATTTTGGGGTAGTCATTCAGTCTTCCTCAGACAGACCACGTACCAGGACTTTCACTCGTCCCCCCTAGGTACACCATGCGTTCACTTGGTCCTGGGGACTCTGGTTGTTTAACCTGAGGTCTTCCCGAACCTTTCAAAACGCCTAATCCCCTGGGGCCTTTCCCCAGGCCTAAAAACAAACGCCTTAGGCGTTTCCACAGGGAAAAGGGGACTAGGCCGAACCCCGGCCTAGTAGGCCTTGACCCCACTTTTTAGTATCAGGGTTTCGAGGTTAGGGTTTGACT
This sequence comes from Sweltsa coloradensis, assembly GCA_024449915.1. Lineage (NCBI taxonomy): Eukaryota > Metazoa > Arthropoda > Insecta > Plecoptera > Chloroperlidae > Sweltsa > Sweltsa coloradensis. The sequence continues at coordinate 216,364 of JAMZAV010001246.1, forward strand.
CCCGTCAACCTTGCCTAAACCCAGGTTTAACCTACAAGTCCCCGGTTATTTCTCTACTTCTAATAACATTAGAAACTTAACTAGACATGTTAAATACCTGGCACCATGCGTTATGATGAAGTTCAGGGTTATTAAAGAGAGATCATTCCATGAGGCAACATCACCTTTATTAGGCCGACGTAGGCGTCGCTCAAAACCTGCCGCAGTCCATACATGGGTTGGCTTACATTGAATCTACAAGGCGCTGGGGCGCTAGGTTCAAACACTTAAAACTACTTAATACTAACCATCGTATTACAGTAGCTAGTTGATACCCTACAGTAGGCCCCTAAGTGTACAAATAATTTCACCCTATAGGCCTACACAATTTATTTTTTGAAATTTAAATTACATTTTGTTGTTTGCTACAGTAAATTAATTTGAAATTTAATTTTACTAAATCTGCAAAAATTTCAGAGGTAGCATGAGAAAATTAACAATGAAAGACATTACTATTTAATATCAAACAGAGCCTACTAACCAACAAATTTACAATTTTACTTTACAATTTTAATAATTGTAGTCAGAACCGAATATAAAAATGAATAATGATGAATATAAAATGAATATAGAACAATATAAAATAAATATAAAATTATGAATTTAAATGAATATCAACTCAAATACCTAGTTAAGACAATATTGGCCTGCTGTAGATTGCTACAGGTCAATTAATGTTTGATAATTATTATGATTAAAATGTTTAAAAAAAGTAAATTTTAAAATATTATTTGAAACTAGAAACCAGTTTCTAAGTACATGCTCTACATGTAGTTAACATTATTTATAAATTGTGTAGTCCCTACTGTTGAATATGTTACAGTTTTGTGTAACCCACTACTCAATACAAATTGTACATTCCTATTTTAAGGGGTGGTTAAGGTGTTATTTTATTAGGGATGACATATCGCTTGCCTACTCGAGGGTATTTAACTATCATTATTATTTCCCATCATGTCAAAATTTATGCATGGTAACTGGAAATGCAATATTTTATAGTATTAGTGAGGACTGTTCGGTACCAATTTTTCTTTGGTTGAAAAATATAACATTGTCCGCACTTTCATGACTATCCTCAAATAAATTGATTGTAACTATGGCCCCAGGGTTGTCGAAAGTGTGAAAAAACAACATATTACTATTTACTACAAAGGAACACTGAAAATTCTGAAAAGGATTTTTTCCTTTCTTTCATAAAAACAACATTCAAAAGAAATCTGATAGTAACTTTGGGGATTGAGCTGTCAGGGGTGATTAAAATTTCAAAATTTTGAGGATTGTAAATATCTGTACTAGTACAAGCTGAATTTTCCGCTCTTTCACAAACAGAATTTGATCGGACGGTAATTTTGGGCACCCCCCGAGTTATCCAAAGTCAGATAAGTTTTCTCTTCCCACTTTGGATAGCCCTGGGGCCCAAAGTAACTGTCTGAGTTTTTTTAAATTGTGTTTTGACGAAGAAATAGAAAATTTCCTATTAGTGTAGTCCTAATTGCACCATTAATCAGGTAATCTGTATATTTTGACTTTCCCCACTTTGGTTACCCCTGGGACTCAAAATTACCACCCGATTTTGTAGAATTATATTTTTGTGTAAGAGCGGAAATTTTCCAATTTTCCTAGTCCCGTTTCACACCTTTCTTCTACTTATTCTACAATTTTTTTTTAACTTTGGGCAGCCCTGCCGCTCAAAGTTACCATTAAATATTTTTAGGATGTTCTTTAAATGAAAGAGCGGAAAATTTCCGATTTTTCTACCTAAGGTAAAATAGTATCACATTTTGCACTATTCTTCTGCTAAATGCCCTCAGTATATAGGCAACAAACTCGACTACAGTAGAAAATTCAAATTTCGCGCGCTTTTTATAACCTACTCCTTATTGGTCCAAAATGTCTATATTGATGACGTCATCTATGACGTAATGCTACTTTGTCTTAATATTTAGGACACGTCTGAGATTTTCTTAGGCACCTTTGGGAATAGGGCGTGACTTAGCTAGGACGTCTTAGGAACGTCTTAGTTAAGATGTCCTAGTGGTGTCTTAGTTAGGACACGTCTTAACACTAGGACACGTCTTAGTTAGGCGTTTTTGGGAATCCAGGCCCAGGAATTTTACTTCAAATTCCAGTGGTTGATGATTGTGGATTCTTGTTACTCTACCTACACGACAAGACATTTCTGTTCCCCTTTACCCCTATGATATAGCATTACACTATATGGCTCATTCCTCTTTACCCCATAGTATTCCTATTTACCCCTCATGGGTGTTCCCTTTTACCCCAAAAATATAAATTTTGGGGCAAATAGGAATACCCCCTTACTTCTAAAAGAGAAAAGAGAGAAAAATTTACAAAAATCATAATAAAGCACTCTCATGTGTAGGAGATAAAATAGACATAGGGGGCAATCGGGGTAAGTGTGGCACCTTTTTGTGTTATTTGACTTCAAAGCCCTGGCAGAGCCAGATTAATAAGTACAAAAATTCCCCAAAAATTAGGGAAGGTCAATCATTATCTAACCAACAGATACTGCTATTCTTTTATGTAAAAAATTAATTAACTTTATCATTTAAAAATGCAAATGAGAACGGGTGCTACCTGCCACACTTACCCACAATTATGGGGTAAGTGTGGCACCACTGGGGGGAAGTGTGGCACCCGCCTGTTTTACACAGAAGGAATGCACTTAGGAGCAAGGGGAAAGTGTGGCAAGGTAGAGAATTCTCTTCTGACAAACATAAATTTTTTCCAGATTTTTAGTGACTTAATTTGATGTATATCACGTCATTTTAAGATCGACTAACATGTTTAAGATTAAAAACGGCAGCCGATTTATTAGCCTAGGCCTATAATAGTTGCCTGTAGGCATTAGGTTGTCAACTCTTCATTTTTCAAAAACATCTGCCACAGATGCAGAGAAAATGTATCGGATTCGTTCACCCTGTTGAGTTACACCTGATTCAGGAAGAATTCCGATTACTTGTTTTAACTTCACGAACGATATGTCACTTTCTTTTGTACCCTACGAAATTCTTTTATCGTTCTGTCAAGGCATCGAAGTGCCATCACACTTAACTCATCATCGTCAACGGTGAACCATACAAACGTACCTGTAGGACGAAGGCTTTCTACATTTTACTTGCCTGTTAAAGAACTCGACAAGGATGAATATGCATCGTTTTAGATTGGCTCTTATTGAAATCCGTTTTTAATGTTATAGGATGTCCTTCCTGGTCTTCCACCAAGTCTGCCTAATCATTCGAACTACCCTCAACGTCAGACAAGACTTCCGGTCTAGGCTTATTTACCTTTTTCTGTTTTTTTTTTCATTGAAAAACCATCATGCCACACTTAGGCCTACCCCAAGAATTAAATTTTGTTTGGGTAAGTGTGGCACCTTCTTTAAATTTGCCCCATGTAATTTTTTTTAAATGCTCCTTTGCAATTTAGTTACTTATAACTTCATTGAATTCAATAAGAGCAATAAATAGATAAAATTAATGCATTCATACCCTTAAATTCAAAACATTACATATCTTGGCCAAATTGTGTTTTGGGTATGTCCATGAGAAAGTATCCAAAATAACAAAATTAAAAAAATAATGTTACAACTAAGTATGATACATCAAATTAATCACAAAAGATCACACTATCTTATTTATTATGCCTTGTGAAGTTTATTTTAATACATGTGTGTTCAAAACAAAGTTAAACGTGGAAATTTTTAAAACGGAAAAACGCCGGAAAATAATGTTTAACTTTGGATGTTTATCAAAAGTTTTCTAATTGACTTACATAAAAAAAAATTGTACCCAGTTATTCAGCAAAGTGTATATTTTATTAATCTACTATCTTTAAACCCCTAAAAATAAAAGAAGATTTGTGGAAATATGATTTTCAAATCTGTATTTGAAGCTGTCACAAGAGAAACCAAATAGTGATTCAACTAGCTGTAAGAACAGAGTATTGCATTTATTGACCCAAAACTTGGCACAGTGCTAGTTCATGCCACACTAAATAGATGGTGTAAGTGGCATCAACCTGAGTTCAATACACAGCCTTCTAGTTAGATCTCAATATCAGTCACAAGAGGAAACCGAAGAACTTGTCACAAGAGAAACCACATTTTTTAAGCACATGGTTCTACTTGTTGTTGTTGTTGTTATTCTAAGTTTAATTCCCATTATGTATAGTAAAACATCAACATTTTAGGCTTTATTGAAATAATATGCATGTTAATTATAGGCCTACTGTAAAATAAATACTTAGATCTAGATTCAGAATCACTAATGGAATCCGGGCCAGAATAGGGTTAGAAATGCTAGGCTTAGGCAAGGTAGAACTTTTTAACAGTAGGTCCTAGAATTGATATGTTAACAACTTTTAGGCAGGGACATGACATGGGTAACTTTTAGAGATAATACTTTTACTGGGCCTAAGCCTAGTCACGGGAACTAAGTGGTTTGAATGTAGGCAAAAGACCTATGATTCTAGGTAGGGGTAGGTACAAGTCCAGAGGTGTTGGGCTTAGACCTAGGCCTAGACTGTTTTAGAAAACTAAGCAGCCTGTTAATTTTATAGCCTAAACAAATTTTATCAAATAACTGGTTCACTTTACAGCTCTATGCCTATCAAATGGCTAAAACTAACGCTAAAACTAAACCGTTTTGACTTTTGAGTTATATTTATGAAAGTTTGTGGGCCAAACCGATTTATGTGGCCTGCTATCAATGATTTTGCTATATGCCTACTGGCAAAGAACACTCTTTTAGCCAAACTGAATGCAGCACCTAATTTAGTTACGTATTCAGGGCGTCCGCGTGTAGCTATCTTTTGCGTTGAAGCTGTGGAATTTCAGCGTGTTGTTTCATTGCTCATTTCCCTATAAATATTTTGTGTTAAGCTCTTTTGATGTTGATAAATCTTATAATTCAACATGGTCAATCAATCCATCATAAATGCTTTTACTAACACTTGCACTTTTACACTTGTTTTTAACTGTTTAGCTAATAATCGATCTCATATATTTCAGTAGTTAACCAATTGATTGTCAACATTTTACCATTTGTTTTGTAAATATATATTATTCCACTCTACCTGTAATTTATCTTGTTGCTTCTCTAATGACAGTATGACTATTGATTGATAAAAACCAATGCTTTGTAACTAATATTAACCTTGCTTAATACTGGTTCACATATGTCACAAGAGAAACTGTCACAAGAGAAACCATACATGTTTAGTATAAATATGAATAATGTCATTATCTTTAACCCAATGTTAACAAATCAAGTGTTGTTTAATACATTAGTTAGGGATTGGTGATCAGACAAGTTTTTTATTTCAAAATGAAGTTAGATTTGATAGGCCAGGACTTGAAACTTGACATGTACATAACAGTGTGCTTACCTTGTCACAAGAGGAAAAATGATGAACTTTAATTTTTTGTAAGTCTTTGGATGTACCAATCTGTTTGAGATTTTGAACATTAATAAATTATTTTTAACTTGAATTATTTAGCACAAATTTGAAAAAAGAACGCTCCAATAAATAAAAAACTGTGATCTAAGTAATACTCAAAAATTCTTGCAAACGGTCACAAGAGAAACCATGGACAGACCCTTTTGTAATTAAAAAACAAGTGCTAGTTAAAATGCCCACTGCTCTTTAATTTTTAATTTTTTTATAAATGTATAAATTTGTGAAAATAAGCTTTATATGTCACTGAATAATCATTGTTTTAGGCCTACTTTTTTTTCCTAAGTTCATAAAAAAACAAAATATGGCCGGTGCCACACTTACCCCGATTGACCTACTGTCTTTTCTATATTTAATATGTATAAGAAGGGAAAATTCAATTTTTAAAACGTTGTGACTGTACAGCCCTGGGCGGCCATATTGGCCACTATTTTTTCAGTTTTGAAACCTAAAATTTACATATTTTTCAAATTTGCATAATTAATAATTTTCGAGTTTTACATAATTTTTGCATAATTTACATGTCTATGTAAATTAAGCTTGTCCTCATAGGAAAGCTAGTGATCATGGCTAAGGTCATATGAAGATAGCCTAGGCTTGTGCGATAAGTCTAAAGTGGCTAATGGTCAGCAATGCTATTTGCTGTACCAACAAGGTGTATTTTGTGTGTCTAAATCTGTGCAAAACGAGGTAGGCTTCAATTGGAATGCGGGGTAGCAGCCTGAGTTGGCCGAGTGAGATAGTTGGTTTCTCCACGCAGCGACCAATCAGCGGTCAGAACGGGGTGGATGTAGCCAAGGACAATGGCCTACGTCACCGCCTAGGCCACCAGTACAGGGAGATTTTGCGACGGAAACACGAGCAGAGCCTCGTTCACTAAGATACAAGCCTTCAGACGAGCAAGTCGCTTTTCACGTATCTTCCGAGTGCGGGCCTATCAAGCAGGCGAAGTCGATCTACGAGTGCAATGGAACCACACGCCTCTCAACGTTACTGGAGGAGCGGTTCCATGTGCAAGGGTTAGGCATTGATTTAGATATCACCTAATTTACGATCAATTCGGAGAAACCGGGGTGTTTCGGGCGACCCACCAGTATGTGGTAGCCATAATGCAACCGACGCCACAGGGCAGTCGACGACACAGCGAGGACAATGGTCATTCTAAATAAAGTTTTACAGTTTTTATTAGATCGGGAGTGGCATCTACGTGCATTAATTGAATATCCTAAGTCGGGGGCTCTTTTTTATGTCGAACAATAATTATACACCACGTGGTGCCAGATCGTGTTTTTTGCTAGGCATCGGATCAACCAAAAATCCTTATAAAAAAAAAAAATAAAACTAATTAGTACCGATTCAACGCCTAGTATATTGCCTACCCTGTCTACATGCTGAGTAAGAACCATTTTCTCACAGTTCCACTTCGAGGTCACCCGGACGCCAAGATGGAAGGAGGTCGATCCGCCACTGCGGAATTCGCCCTAGGGTCCGAAGCGGTCCTACAGCGCGCACACGCCACCTTCAACGTGCCAAGTAGAGGAGCATCGTCCACCCCATATTACTACAGCATCGTACCTCAAGATAGCGTTGAGTACTAAATTTGGTTTGATTTAGAGTAAGACTAATTGTATTGTTTTATGTAATCGTTCACGGTAATCTCCTATTCAATTTTTGTTTTGATCCAAAACTCAGTTCTAAATCATTGTTGGTTGCACATGTTTGCATTATTTAACTTCATTTAAGGACAACCTTTTGATATCCGAGTTAACATCTCCAATTCATTCAGGGGCATGCAAAACGAACCTTCAATCCCAGTCATTTCATAGATTATTGATGCATGGCCTTCAGCAATTCACATATTTCTAACGCACAAGCGGATTCCTAGCTTTTTTAGTGGTAACTTTAAGAACGTGTGGATCGCCCAGCTGATCCGAGGACGTGAGCTCCAGCGGCGAGGCGCAACGCTAGCGCACTGGGTAAGGTTGAGTACGCTTCTAAACGGGAAGTTCGGTACCCAACGGGTCACATGTTCTGGTCATCACCACCTATGTATGTTTTGTTCTCCTTAGGGCACTGTGTTTGTGAGTTTCCCGCCGATGAGAGGGCCTCCACCTGAGCTCAGGTAGGAGAGCACTTTTTCATTGTTTAATTTGCATAAGCGTAGTAGGGGAGACAGCATAGCCTAAACACCCGAGAGGGCCCGTATGTATGCGTAAGCAGCCACAATCCGGTCGATCCTGAGTTTAGAACTAGGGCAGGTCTTAAGGGCCAACCTTTAGTCGTGTAACAATCGAGTTAGTTTCAGTGGCATCCGTACTTAGGGCAAGTTCTGTTTCAGTGGAGCCGTGCGTGGACGATTAGGAGAGGCCGAACCGTTTCAGTGGGAACGCCGTGGGGCTTTTATTTAGTACCGGCTGCATTCCGTTTTCACAGTGGCGTAGAACGTGGGTTTTAGTAGTGTAAGTCGAACATGCATTCCGGGTTTCAACGTTGTAAAGAACATATTACACTTTTTTTGTAGTACCTTACAAGAGTCATAAAAATACCAACAATAGTTACTTTTCTCAGTAGAATGATTACATGATCAGAAGAAAGGTACCAACAATTTTCATAAAAATGACATTTACAAAATTGTGATTTATAAGGCTTGTTCCCAATACCCCAATTCCTTATTACCCCAATCTCCCTAATAAGTTTTAATTTTTTTTTAAATTTGAATAACCTAACCTACAGATTTCAATTGTCAAAAATCAAAAAAATGTGGATTCAATTATCACATGTTTTTAATCTCATTTTGATAGACGAATAGTAGCTATCCCTAACTTTTAAAAAAGTTTTTTTGCAGAAAATTAATATAATTTTCTAAGTATGCTGGAATACAAAAAAAAACTTGAGATATTATGGCCTAGGTCTATAGAAAATCCAAAATAGGGGAAAAAAGGAAAATGCGCTTATAATCTAGGCTACCCATACTAACATTTCAAACATAAAAACGTGGCTTCATATATATTCAAAATCCAAATTCCCAAAATTCATTAAAAAATTGGCATTTAAAAAATATAGGCCATATTAGGGCCTAGGGCTCTATTGGTACCTATGAAGGTATAATCTTATCATAAAATAATTTTAACTTCTGTTGAATTAATTATGTCGAATGAGTTAAAAGGCCTCCACAAGCATAGGGCAAATATAGGTGCTGAACATTTCTGTGCCATGTAGACTCCGGGGCGGAGGTTGAGGATGTTAACCATGCAGTAGCCTACTAATAACAAGAAAATTCAAATTCAAGTGACATAATGACGTAGCTTTAGAGTTGTAAAAGAACAAGGCACCAGTCTTAGTTCTCTATACACTCACTCTGTTGCAGATCCACGCTTCTAGTTACCAATTATCAAACTTAACCATATTTTAATTAGGCCCCTACTCCTATCCTTGTTGTAATACACAGTGGAAAAACATGTTTTAAAAAACTATAAAAGAATGATAAGAAAACGTGTTTTAGCAGAGTGTTTTTGATTTAAATCAAATGATTTTTTAATAAAAATTATATTGTAATAACAACAAGGATAAACAATCAAAATAACTAAATAAATAAAATAAAATAACATCAAAATAAATGAAGCCTCCATTGTAACAGAATTATTTTTTCTTTTTTGCCTAAAGAGTACTTAGGCCTTAGTTCATTTGAATATACAAGCACAAAAAGAGGGGGGGGGGGGGGGGGGGGGGCTTAAGAGGGTGACTAAAATGTTAAGGTGTATGACAAAAAACATGATCTTTAAGTGCTTGTAGCCTTGTGGAGGATGGAAATCAAGCTTCGGCCAACTGTTTTGACAATGGGAAATGCCCATTAAAAATACGCTTGATCGTCAAATCCATCTAATTTCACATAGATGGCCCTACAGTCTCGGACCGCTTTTGACACTTATGTTCACCAAAAAATCTGCATTTTTGGAGGATGTTCACAAAGGATGAATGCGTGTTCTAATCAAAGCCCCCAATGTGGAAATTTCAAATAATTGTCTCTTACACAAAATTGCAATGGGAAATTACTAAAATTTACCTGTTTGGTGGCATAGGGCCTATTTACGATTAGTTAATAAGAAAGGTGAGCAGTATTTGAAATGTAGCCTTGATACCATCTTTCCATATTCTACTTAACATTCTGGTGCAAACCTCAACCCGATAGAACAAATTGATGGAGTTCCAGTGATCCAGAACTTTAACGCTGCGTTCTGCGTCAAAGCCCGGTTTCTCCAGCTTAGCCAACAGTCTTAAAGCTTGTGGCTAGATGCAAAGTATTGAATTGCCATGAATTGACAACTTGACAGCACTCTTTCCCCACTACTAACCATCTTTATCAACTAGGTACCTAAAGTGTAGGCCTACCCAGTTTAAATTCTAACTACCAACTTAAATTCCTTTAGTTCCTATCTATCTGTCTGTCACCATGTGAAACCTTGATTTATAGTAGGCATACCCTAGGTACGGCAACTATGATGCTAAAATATTATTTCATTAATTATTTATTAATTACCTGTACTATGTATAATTCACAGTTTACACAGAAATTAAAAAGTGCCTCCATGCACTGGTGATTTAACCTGGACATGCATATGCAAGGGCATTTATAGGCATCTTCATTTGCCATAACATTTTTTGTACCAATTTTAGCCATTTTAAAGTTGATTGGCAATTTTTTTAAGCACTCATATTTTTCTATATAGTAGGCCTAAATCACAAAAAATAAAAAAATATGATTTAAATCAAAAGTGATTAAAATCAAAAAAAATCCGATTTGAAAAAAAAATCACACACCCTGTTGTTTTAGTGATTCAGTAGCCTAACAAAGCAGAAGAGTTGACAAAAAAACAGTTCAAGCTAAAAAACTAAAAAAAATAGTTAGGTCTTTTTTTTTTTTTTATTTTAGCCTAATTATTCTTGAAATTCCTATATTGACAAAATGGCTCTAAGGGTCATCATAGCTAGGCATAGGCCTAGCTATGGTCGGAATCCCAGAATTTGAGGAAATCAATCCATTTAGGCCTATGGTAGGACAGGCTTTTAACATCGCAATTCCCGATATATATGGCGTCATGACGATAATGAACTACTAGGCATCTATATTTTAACTTGGGCCGTGGTATATTAAAATGTCGTGGTTAAATCACTAAATAAAATCTAGACGATAAGTAACCTCGGCCTATCATTGTTAGGCCTACTTTTTATGATCACAACATTACATGAAAAATAATATTCTTTTGTAATCTGAGTAGCAGAGGCCCGCTAGAATATTAGGCCCTAGATATATAGGCCAGGGCCTAGAAGTACGCCTAGTAACTCCATAAAAATAAAACTTACCTTATGTGCTATCTCATCAAGTAGATAATTTGGTAACAAACTGTAATCTTCAGCCGACGCTAGGATCAAGTGGAGCGATGGACTTGACACTCGTATCCAAATCTCCAAGACACATAACTATTCCTCTACAGCACCGATACCTTCGGCTGTTCGATTCGCATCAAGTGTTGTTCTGGGAAGGGAATCGTTTCATTATTCCGGCCACATACAGCGGACTGCCACGTCCGCGGACTCGTCTTCATCAGGTTGAGATTGAAGCTTCTTCCATGTAGGTCTCCTAGTTTTCGGAACACCATCGACCACAACAACTCGATAGCCCAGCATAATGAATGGATTCGTTACTAAAACACCCGGCCATGAACTACCCTGAAAAATTAAAGTGCATTTTTATTTTATTTATTTCATCCTCATATAGGCCTAGGTCTGTTTGTAGGTAGGCCATACCCTAGGCCTAGTGCAAAATGTGATACCAGCATAAAAATTAGTACATAGGCAGAAACAGATTTTGTAAACTTGATAACTTCAAAAATAACTGGCTCCGCAATGAGTTATTAGTAGGGAATGCACATCGATACTTCTTTTATTATCGATTATCAAAATGGTAAAGTCATTATCAAAACGATATTATCGATATCACCAACAAAGCCGGTTCCGACCTATAAGTGGAACCTCAAGTGTGGCAAGGTGAAGTCAAAACAATACAAATTTGCGTTCCTTTTCGCTGCCTCGCTGTCATGTGTTTATGGTTTAGTCATCGACTGATAGCTCATTTCCAAACATAAATCTCCAGTGTGACACCATCAGCCCAGCCAGTGCATGGCAAAACGTGAGATAATAGTTTGGTTCGTGCACTATTGACCCAATATTTGATATTTCATTCCAATTCTGGAAACTCCCACTAAACCGTTTATCTTAGGATAAAAACAAATTAACCTACGCGTTCACATTGATTTAAACGTTGATATCCAGTTCGCAAATTTGAGTTTAAACAATCTGTTTAGGCCTAGGCCCTACTTGAAGTTGCAAGGAGTAAATTTTGGTGATTTCACTAAATTTTAATTCAAAATCAATGAATTAGGTAATTTAGAAATACACGTAGGCCTACTGGATAGCATAGATTTATTCTTTATTGGGCAATTCCACGGGTAACTGACTGACATTTAGACACACTTTGCATTAAGAATGGACATTGATATCAATAATACATCATTATTTTTTTGGAAAATTAGGTATCAAAATTTACAGAATCAAATAAGCTTTAAAAGTAAACAAGTTACAACTAGATGAACAGTGAATAGAAATTAAAACGAGTGCATACAATGCAGCAGTAACTGACTGACGTTTTGACGCAACCTGATGTTCACTCGGAAACATATGTCTTCGAAATGCTCTGAAAGTAAACATTAGGCCTCTAGGGAACATTAGGCCTACTATATTTTATTTGTAGCATTAACATTGTTGTTTAAAACTAGGAAAACCTTAAGTCCCGCCGCGTGTGGGATGAGGCGTAATTGGTGCATTGAGCCCTGCCATGTGTTATGCGAATTTCTGTTGTTCTGTGGCAAAACCATACTTAGTTGATTTTTTTTTAAATTAAAATTTAAATAAATTGAAATTAAACCTTTTTTTTTTTTTTTTTAAATTAATCGGTAATTGTAAAAAAATCGAAAATGGCGATTTTCATAAGAAAATAATTTCTCGATTGCGCCCTCAAATTTTACACTTATATATTAATTCCATAAAAAATAAAGGTTCGGCGAAAAAATGATCGATCGGATAAAGCATGTAGGTGTGATAAGTCATAAGGAGTTGTTTCAAAAAAAGAAAAAAACTGTAAAATTCTATTTTTATGATAAATATTTTTTCAATTGCGCTCAATTTTTTTCAAAATATCCTAAATTCATAAAATAAGGTTCTGTGCAAAAAAAATCATTAAAATCGGATTAAGCTGTAGGTGTTATAAGTCAATAAATTTTCTAAAAATTGAAAAAATCGTTAAATTGCGATTTTCATGAGAAAAAATTTTCCGATTGCGCTCAAAACGTGGAGTTTCTAAGTTCAAGATTTTCGAAGGCCTCCAAAAAAATTTCAATCGCATCGGATTATCGGTTAGCCGGGAATCGTGTGGACAAACAGACAAAAATACAAAAAAAAAAAGAAAGAAAAACAAAAAAAAAAAACACATTCCGGATTTTTTTCTCAGTGTAGTGAAATGGAAATCTTCGCTTCGCTCGCCTAACCCCCGGCTCGCTACGCTCATCCAATAACCCCAGTTTTTTTTTTTGAAAGGTTTAACATATAAATAGGCACTCGCGTAACTGACGACAATTAGTAACTGACTGAAATTCTGTGAAATTGCTAGTCAGAGGTGACATAAAAAATAATTATAAGAAATAAACCTAGGAAAACGCTTAAGTCCCGCCGCGTTGCATGGATGAGCTTTTTTTAAGTTTTTATGTTTGCGTGGGATATCTTTACTTTTGCAAGTGCTTTGTTTTTCTGCCGACGCAATGTAGGTGATTGTTTCAAGTTTCTATTGTTTTCTTGTTAATTTGTTATTATTTAACGTTAAAATTAATTAAAGCTATATTTCTATGGATTTGGCTAAATTCTTCAACTTTTCTTCAAAAGGTACTACACTAAGGAAAACGCTTAAGTCCGCCGCGTTGTTGGATGAGCTAATTGGTGCTTGAGCTGCCATGTGTTATGCGAATTTTTCTGTTGTTCTGTGGAAAATCATTACTAAGTTGAATTCTTTTTAAATTTAATTAAATTAAATTAAATTAAATTAAAAATTAACTTAATTTTTTAATTTATTAATCGTAATTGTTAAAAAATCGAAAATGCGATTTTTAAGAAATAATTCTCTGATTGCGCTCAAATTTAACACTAATATATAAAAATCATAAAATTAAGGTTCTGCGAAAAATTCATACAATCGGATAAAGCATGTAGGTGTTAATAAGTCAAAAGAATTGTTTAAAAAAAGAAAAACCCGTAAAAATTTTAGATTTTTATGATAAAATTTTTGAAATTGCGCTCAAATTTCACAATAATATCTAAATTCATAAAATAAAGGCTCTGTGCAAAAAATCATTAAATCGGATAAAGCATGTAGGGTAGGTGTTATAATTCAAAGAAATTTTTAAAAATCGAAAAAAAATCGCCATAAAATTGTGATTTCATGAGAAATAATTTTTCGGATTGCGCTCAAAAACGTGGCAGTTCTAAGTTCAGAGATTCGAAGGCCCATAAAAGTTCATCTCAACGGAGTATCGGTTTAAGCAGGGATCGCTGCGGACAAAACAGACAAAAATACAAAAAGAAAAAAAAGACGAAGAAGAAGAAGAAAAAAAACAATCCGGATTTTTTTCTCCAGGTAGTAGAATGGATCTTCGCTTCGCTCGCACGCTCGCTACGCTTCATCCAATCACCATAAACCTTAATGTCCATGTATAATATGAACGTTGCTAGCCCCACCCGTTTGGTCAGAATGGCCCAAAGGCCACAAAATATTGACCACAAAAGTCAAACCAACAACTTATATTAAAAGCTTTAGGCCTATTTCTGAAGATTCTAGCTAACTTTTTCAACTTTTTATTTCAGAAAGCAATACATCACCATTACTTAATGTCCATGTGAAATATGAACGTTGGAGCTCGTACCCGTTTGGTCAGAATCGGCCCAAAGTCACGAAAATTATCGCACTAAAAATGAAAAAATAGTAAAAGTACCGATATTCATGAGAAAATAATTCTTCATGTACCCAAAAACGTGCAAGTCTAAGTTCAGAGGAAAACGAAGGTCCCTTTTTTTTTTTTTTTCCTTCTTGGTTTTTTGCTCGGCTCTTTCCCCCTTTTTGTCGTTTTTTTTGTTTTCTTTTTTATTTTTTACTTTCTTTATCGTGTCAAATTTCATCAAGATCGCATATGCATTGCCTGGTAGAGAGCGAACAAACAGACGGAAAAACAAACAAAAAAAAACACAAAAAAAAAAAAAAAATGAAAAAAAAAAAAAAAACACCCGAGCTAAATTTTTGAGGGTCGGTGAAAATTGAAGTCTCGCTTCGCTCATCCAATAATGTGACCATAATATCAGTTGAATCGGTTTCTCGATTTATGTAATAATGCATAAGATTGTTAGACCCAAGAAAAAAAACCACTTGCGAATTGAGTTCCGTCATGCCTAGGCGTAGTTAATGGAAAACCACGATTACTACGTCAACAATTTGGCTTATAGGCAATTTGTAGTTAGCTAGGCCTACTTCATGTAGTTAATAGTGATCATGATCAACTTGGGAGGCCTCTATTCTCTTCAGAACAAGTGACCCATAGAATAAGAACTTTGGTTTTCATGTAGGCTATGCGGATTTTCTTAGAAGTCTAGAATGATGATGTTTTATCGTCATTTGTTACAAAGTTGCCCGGAGCATTTTTAACATTGTTTTATTTGAATCAACTCTGGTAGGTATTTTTATTAAGCCACTCTCTGAATCATTTAATCACTTATTGAGTAACAATCTTCTGGTTGGAGCTAACTTAATATAATTAGTTTAGGCCTATCCGTTTACATTTTGCAAATTTCGGCAGATTCACCGATTCAGTGGGAACTTGTAAGCTACTGGCTATATCCAATTACAAGGGTTGTAGGCCTAAATTGAAATTCCATCTTGTCTGACCATTGTCAGTGTTGCCCGGCTGTAGTTTCTTTGTGAGCCAGCTTAAAACAACACCAATAAAAGCGTAATTAATGGATACTGCCACAGTGGTTTGGCGACGGTTTGCGGACACATTATAAATAATAGACATGTCAATCCACTGTTTACTGTGATTTTTGCCATCTATTTTCCCGAGTTGACCCAAAGGAAGATGATCTTTTCAAAGGTGTGAACAAATCAGTCTTGGTGCCTTGAGGGAAATAAAAATTCGTTACATTTAGCGGACACACCATCACCAAACGAATATGAGCCTTATGAGCTTTTCTAAGGGACAAATTTTGGAGAATGCTAAGATTGGTTGATTCTGTAGAGGTACTGGTACAAGAAACAAAAAAGAAAATAATGGTAATTGTAAGCTGTTCTTCACGATACGTAGGCCCAACAGCTTTTGACAACCTTTAAATCTGAAAACGGTTGAATTCTTGCCCCCCCGCTCTGTAGTTTTTTCAAATAGGCCTAATAATTATAGTTTTTCACTCTATTTTAACTTTTCACTAATAGCCCCTATATCTTAGGGTTTTCTGCAGCTGTGAGAGACATTTTAAGTAAAAAAGCTCGCTTCACTACTTACTACCGTACTTAGCCAAACTGTGAATGAGTTGCGACTACTCGGTTTCCTACAATTCGGTACTTTGCACCAAAATAGCAATTATTTAAAACAAAAGTATTTCACAGCCTTGCCACATAGGCCTACTAGGCCTATATACAATTAATTGTTACTTTCTTGTATATTGCCAATAATTAGTATCACTTGACCAACATTAAATGATATGTCCGTCAGTTACGTCAGTCAGTTACCATGCAAAATTTATTGATTACAAGTTAAAAAATTACAAAAACAAGAATTACATTATAAAGATATATAAAACACTAAAGAAAATTGGGAGTAGCAAGTTTGAGGAAAATAATTTTGAGTCTCACTAGACAAAACTTTCTGTAATTTTGTGGTAACTGATGACATGCTTCGCAGCCATTTATAACGTTAAAGATAAGTAATGTAACATATTGTATTTTATCCTTTGAATTTATTAAAATAAATTCTAGGTAGGCCCTAGATAAATGGATGATTTTATCAGTTTCAGTCAGATTGAGCTAAACCCATTTTAATTGGGGATATTCTTTTAGTAGGCTAACTAAGTAGGCCATAAACGAACAAGGTGGCGTAAAACGCGCAACATTGTTCTAGGCCTAAGTTCACAAATAATCAAAAACATATTTTGTTATCTTAAAACTCCATACAGATTTGGAATGTACAAACCCCAGCTTTCAAAATGGTACCAAAGACCTATTTGTGATAATTTGAAAAAATTGAGTGTGTTTTATGAGGTTGACATTTCCATGGAATTTGCCCTATTACCAAGAGCGTGAAATTGATAGGCCCTAACAGTGTTATAAACCGTTACCCGGAAAAAAACAGAATGCTAGCGGGGTCCTAAAACTGTCTCCGCGCCAGCCCAGCAACTCCTTAACATCGCATATTTTATTTTACAATTTTATTTGAACACAAAAAATTAGAAGGCCTACTATAGATAAGGAAAATGCTTGAATTTGTAACTAAGAATAGTAATATAAATTGAAAAATGGTTAGAAAACTGGCAGGCAAAGTGAATGTAACATCCGTGACAAAAAATCATTGTAAACATCCGTGGGACGACACACAAAAAATCATAACAATTAATATCATTTATTTTTAAAATGAGTGGGTTCATCTTTCATGGATAAGCTCTATGTATATGGAAATGTAGCTGTCTGGGTCATGGACCTGAATTTTCTATCTGTTGATGATGATCGGGGATCCACTTCCCAAACAATGTAGCCTAACATCCGTGACACCACATTTCACTCAATAGGCCTATATCTAAAAATTACAATTCATTTAAAAATATTTTTCACCTTATGGTAGGTAGGTAGTGTGTAAACACAATTGTCTCAGTATAAAGCATTACAATTAATTAGTTAGGGCCTAATTTAAGATTTTTAACTCTATAAAGAATGAAATGTAACATCCATGACAAGCCGGAGTGGCTGAAAAGTAAAGATATCCCACTCAAACTAAAAACTTTAAAAAGCTCATCCATCAACGCGGCGGGACTTAAGCGTTTTCCTAGTAATGAAAATAAACAGTGTTAAAAATTTGGGTAATTAGGCCTATGCAGAATTAATCAGCGGACCGGAATTACTTTGAAAGGTAATTTAAATGATCGAGTAATGTTACTTACATTTACATGGTTTGTGGAGTGATTTAAGTCGGCGCACGTTGATTTGAGTATGTTTTTTGGCCATTCGGAAGGCTTGTTATGATTGACATAATGTTAATGTTTACGTTGTGAGAGTGTGTTGTATGTCGACTGGAGCGACGGCGAGGTGGGGGAATGACGTATTGCAGTGCTGGCAACTAAAGCCTTTGTATTTTATGGGATTGACTGGTTTTCCTGAGTTAGCGATTCATTGGAATGAGGTGTGTTTGTGGTTTTGTTGTTGGGTATGAGTTGGGGTCCAGGGGCAGAGCCCCGGTGGGGGTTGGGGGGCAACGCCCCCCATTCAGTTGTGCATGGAATATCATTTTTTATCTCATAAGTTGATTTTGATAGCACTGGTTTAGGCTGGATTTGAGTTCGAAGATGGCGACGTGTGGAGGTCGGTGGAAGTGATAGTGGCTGTTTGTTAAGTGTTGTTAGTGTATATTGTTTTGTGTTTTATTTTATAAACACTTGTGTGCGCCTGTTAAAAAATAATTTCAAATTACTCTGTTGTGGTTGTTCTAGTGATTATTCAACAAAAAACGGATTAAAAACATCGCTGAGTAACCCTTCACTTTTACCAAAATTTGGCCAAAGCCAACCGAAAAAGTACCACTAGGGCTAGGCCTGCTAGGCCTACTTCTTGGAAACACCGGCATATGCGCAGAACTTTGTTGAAAATAAAGCTCCTCAGTGCTAACAGAACACATCCCTAGCGTTTTTTGTTTTTTTTTAAATAGGCCTAGGGCCTAGGCCTAGACAGCCGTTATTTTTACTGTCCAGGCTCTAGGCTCTAGGCCTTAGGCCTAGGGCTAGCCCCTATTGGATACACAAAGCCTAGGCCTAGGCCTAGGTATCTTGGGCTTAGCTAGGGCCTAGGGCCTAGAGCCTAGCTAGGGCCTACGCCTACTTCAGGATAGGCCTAGGGTAGGCCTAGCCTAGCCTAGGCCCTAGCCCTAGGCTACCTACCCCTAGGCCTACCTTGGCCTGGGCGGGGGCTGGGCCCCTAAAAACCTCTGTGGGTGCGAATATCCACAGCCCTAAAAGTTAGTTAAAGGCCTATCGTTATACATCCTACCTAGCCCTACCGTAGTCACGGAAATATATAGCTAGATTTTGTCCATAATACCTAGGTAGGCCTAGGCCTAACCTACCTTATTGATGGTAAAACCAAGGACTAATGAAAAAACTTCTTTCAACACAGACTGGTCAATGTGTTCGTGCCCTTTAAATTGTATTGAATCCGTAGAATGCACAACCGTAAGTTGACCTGAACCCTGCACGGCTACGAACAGAGCAGTCAAATAAAAATATATCTTTAACATGATGCAAAAGACTGCCCTTTCTTTTCGCAAACAAATTTTCAAGAAACTTTTTCAGTTCTAGAGTGTCGTCAAAATCATATGACTAGTGAAACCACGCCCCCAAAAATGGTTTAAGAATTCGACTAGTCGATTGTCGAGCGCGTTCGGGCAATGAACTGTTCGTTTCGCTAATAGGTGGCAGCACATCAGCACATCAATAATACGGCAAGTGCTGCTTCGTAATTGTAGTCAACTAATTTACCGTTAACGGTGGCTCTGTTGCTTTACAACTACAAGTACAGTGTTTGACAAACAAAGTGGAATGAGTTCTTGCTCTTTCTGTCGGTATTGATCTTGGTCAGGCGTCAGTAAGTTCGTTTTCTAATTTCATTCTCCTTGTTTATTAATCTTTGTATCATGTATAACGTGACAACATTTGTGTACGTCTCAGTAGAATGAATTTTAGTCATCCTAGGCGTACGCCTAATGTATTTGTAATTATTCCGTAGAGGGTGGCGTCTGCAGATATAGGCCTAGCGATCACAAGGAGGGGGTGAAAATGGACAAAATGACTGAAGCACAAAAAATGGCCTATGCTGAAGCAATGCAACAGCACATGGCGCAAGTTGCCGCCCTCCAGCAATGTCAACGAATGGACGATAAACCAGGGAAAACCTCAACCGAATGTCAAACTGTCAACGTATATCCAACAACACTGAAAGTTCCACAGCCAAGTAGTGGAGATCACTATGGAATCAAGCCGAACCCTGAGTCAACATTTGTCATCCCAGACGATGGTCTTGGTTATGATGATGGCGTTCGAGTTCTTCGAGCACTTGGAACGTGGTAATAAACTACGTGTCTATTTCATCTTTCAGTAGGTCCTAGGCCCCTAGCCCAGGCCCTGCCCTAGCTAGGCCTAGGCCCTGGGCTTGTTTGTTGTTGATCACTGATCAGCCATAATAGGCCTAGGCCTAGGGCCTACTAAATGGTTTATTGTAGGGCCTAGCCCTAGGCCTAGGCCTATGCCTAATCCCTAGGTCATTCCCATCTAGGCCCTACATTTTGCAAGAGATCGGGCATTTACAAATAGGCTAGGGTTAGGCCTACTTTATACAAGAGACTAGGAACTTCTTCTATTCATGGGCCCCAAAAAACATCTTCTTTTTTTAATGCTTTTCAGTACTAGGCCTATAGGCCTAGGGTGGGCCTAAAGCATCATTCACAATTAGTTCTAAGGCGTAAGGCGCAAGGCCTAAGGCGTAATAATTTGTATTGCCGAGTATATGTTTCAATCAGAACTTCACAACAAGTCCTAAGTCGCAAGGCGTATGGTTTATGTCGTAACGAATTGCCCAAATCCCAATTCTCTACAAAAGGTCTTACACGGCTAACAA